>CAIGRP010122656.1:0-15626 GCA_903798385.1 Fraxinus cuspidata
TAATGCATTAAACTTATAATAAAATCAACACATAAATAAATAATTCACGTAAATTTTGAATAAAAAAATAAAGGATAACAAGTCGACTAAATTGTTTTCCATAATATAAAAATTAGTTATTCATATTGTAAAAATAAAAACATGAAAAAGTGGAAAGATGTCACAAAAATTTGACGAAACGTGAAATTTTCTGGTATTTACGGTTTCTTTTCTTTTTCTTCTTTCTTTCTTTTTTCTTTTTTCCTCTTTCTTTCCTCTGCAGCCGTTGACTTCTCCTCTCTTTTTTTTGTTTTTTAATTTCCTTTTTTTCTTTCTTTTCCTTCTCTTTATTTTTCTTCTTTCTCTTTCTCTCTCTCTCTCTCTTTCCTTCTCTATTTCTCTTTCTACTTTCTTTTTGTCTTTCTTCTGCCTCCCGTTTGGTAGTTTTTGTATGTGTATATAAATATCTCCTCCCCCTTTTCTATCTAGGTTTAGGGTTATATATATATATATATATAATTTGGGCCTCAATTAAAATTTTTAATACAATTCTATTGAGGTCCGTTTAATTCCAACCCATTTAATATATAATTTATTTACACGGAAATCATTTTTGAATTTTGCCATTTTTCGCCCCTTTTGCGTTATTTTTTTCAATTCTTCATTAACCATAAAGTTGTAATTACAAAACTTAATATAATATAAATTAGATAAAATTTAATCATAAAGACAAAAAATATCAAGATTTGGGATCACAAATAAATGTATAAGATACACTTATCAGATATGACCAAGGAAAGGAGATTAACATGACAAAAAATTTGTCCAAAAGAAGAGTGATCCAGCAGCAAAGTTGTGTGTACACACCACAACAAAATTGATAATAGAAAAGAAACACTTACACTTGTTAAACGTAGCAAAGGCCAAGCTGGCTGTTGGAAAAGAGAAATATTTGGTGATTTGAAGAATATTTTCTAATATTGAAGAAAATATTGTGGCATGATTTGAAGAATATTGGTTGATGATAATTGGAATGTTTCCATAATTTGTTATATTATTTCCATGATTGTCTCATCTATAATAAGGCAACTTTGTTCTAATATGACTAAATATGTGTCATTTTAACATTTCGGATATAAGTGAATATAGTCTTCTCTCTCCTCTCGTAGACGTAGGTTTGCCACACTGACGCTGAACCACGTAATTCTTTGTGTTCTTTCTTATATATTTTATTGAATTCTTCATGGTATCAGAGTGGATGTATTGATCCGGCCAACAGTTCGAAAAAAAAAAAAGGAAAGCAGAAATGAAATTTCTCTCTTTTGCACAATTCAGATTTTTTTTAGCTTTGTGCGACCTCAACGAAAATGGTTGTATCTTTCAAATCGTAACTCAAAATCGCGCAAGGTCGGTGCCATTGGATTGGGGCTATTTTCGGCAACGTTTGGTGGGTCAAAATCGCCCTCAAAGTCAGCTGTTCGTGTTTTTTTTTTTTCAATTTTTTGCAGTTCAAAGTTGGTCTTTAGTTCATCTCTAAGTTTACAATGATTGAGAAAGCCATTAATCCATCTATAGTGATGGAAAATTATGTTAACCCTGGATGGAAGTTATCTACCATTCTCTTGAACGGCGTAAATTACATACCATGGTCAAAAGCCGTAATGTTATCTCTTGGTGGAAAGAAAAAGTTGAGTTTTATCAATGACACTTTTACTTGTCTAGATTCTGCAGATCCAAAGTACGAAGGGTGAATTTCAAATGATCAACACGTTAGGTCTTGGCTTCTAAATTCAATAGAAGCACATATTGCTGAAATCTTTTCCTTTCGGCGGAAGAATTGTGGAATTCAGTTGAAGAGCTTTACGAAAATCTAAACAACACTGCTAGAATCTTAGAGTTGAAATGGGAAATTTTTGTTGTTGAGCAAGGGGATAAGACATTCATTGAGTATCTTGGTTATCTTAAGAAAAAGTTGAACGAATTGAGCATGTATCCCCCACATACAACTGATGCAAAAATCTTGTTAAAAAAGGTCAAAGAAGATAAGATATTTTCTTTGCTTATTTTGAAGTTGAAGTTTGAGAATCTTAAGAGTCATACCCTTTTGAGGTCTACCCTGCCAACCTTTTCTAGTGTGTGTGCGCAACTGTGCAGCAAGAAGAAACTTGAAGAAAGACTATAATTTTGAACCGAAGCATATATCTGAGTCGACTGCTCTTATTGTAAAAAGAGATGAGAAAATAAAAAGCTTTCAGAACAATAAAAAATGTTAAGCTCCAAAATGTGATTAATGTCACATGCTAAGACACTCTAAGAACCGTTGTTGGGAACTTCACCCTCATCTTAAGCCATCCACTATGAAATGAGGAAGTAGAGAAGTTACTACTATTGCTGACACTACCATCTCATTCACCCTCATCTTAAGCCATCTACTTGAAAGGAGAAAGCAGGGAAGTTGCTACTATTGCTGACACTACCATCTCACTGAATGAATTGACTCAAATGCTCCAACAACTTGGCCATCCTAGCCATCCTAGTCCGAAAGAATCTACTCCTTCTACCAATACTCATGTCCCTGGTAACCTCGAAGCTTACTTCTATTCGTGTACATCTAAACGTTGGAATACTTGGATTATTGACTCGGGTGTCACTGATCATATGGTAAATGATGCAGCATCTTTAAGTGATTTCTCAAAAAATTCATCAAAACATGTTGTTTCAATTGCTAATGGTACCTTAGTTTCTGTTTGTGGATCTAGAAAGATTAATCTTTTTCCTGGTCCCTAGTACATATGCGCTTGTTATTCCTTAGTTTCCAACTTTACTTCTTTATGTCGAAAAAATAACTAACTCCTTCAATTGCAATATTATTTTTTCTCCTAATGATGTTTTGTTTCAGGATCGAACTTTGGGAAAGAAGATTGATGAAGGTGTCTACTCATATGGACTTTATCTCTTCAAACCATTCGACGTCACTTCTCTTAATAGTACTATGCTAGAAAATCATATCGTACATCAAATATTTGGGTATCCTTCTAGTCGTATATTATCTTTTTTATTTCCATCTATGTCTTTTGGGACACACATTTGTGATGTTTGTCAATTTTCCAAACAAGTTTGTACACCATTTAATAATTCTTCATCTATATCTTGAGTTACTCTATTCTGATTTATGGGGTCCATGTCGAATTGATTCATATGATGGTTATAAATATTTTGTGTTGTTTATTGATGATTATTCTTTGATCTATTTATTGAAATCTAAGAAAAAAGTTTACCCTGTTTTCAAGGATTTTCATAGTATGGTGGCCACTCAAATTTGATAGCAAAATAAAGATTTTTCGTTCGGATAATGGGACTGAATTTGCAAAGGGTCCCCTTCCTACTTTTCTTCGCAATGAAGGCATTACACATCAGACTAGTTGTTTTGGTACGCCCCAACAAAATGGAGTAGCCGAAAGGAAAAATCGACATATTTTGGAGACTACAAGAGCTCTCGTGCTTCAAATGAATATTCTGAAAAAAATTTGTTCACACAGAGTTTTAACAGTTGTATACTGGATAAATAGGCTTCTAAGTCGTGTAATCTCTTTTCAGTCATCATTGGAAGTCTTAAAAGGGAGAAAGCCTGATGTGTCTCACCTTCGAGTATTTGGTTGTGTTTGTTATGTGCACCACCAGAGCTTGCATCATGATAAATTTGATCCTCGTTTCATCTGGTATATTTTCTTAGGATATTCTTCGACAAAAAAAGGATATACATGCTATGATCATCGGTCCCAGAAGCTATTTGTATCACGAGATGTGAGATTTGCTGAGAATAAACCATATTTTTCGCCAAAGAGTTCAAACAAGATTTTATCTCAATGGGAGAATTTGAACGATCTGTTTCCACTTCCCACTATATTGACATCTTCTTCTGATATTGCAAGTACTGGCGAAATTGAAACCACAATACAGACTGGAAGAACAGGAAAAATCGAATAGGATGAAGACAATAGGGACAACAAAAGTCCTTTATCGCCAATTGTTCATGATGTTCTAGATTATGTCAGTACTATACTAAATACTTCTGAAATGATTCTTAGAAGGTCAAATCGAAATCCAAGGCTTTAGAAAAATTAAAGGACTTTGTTACATATGAAGATGTAAGTCATCCTATATAGTCTCATTTATCATACTCCAATGTATACTTGTCTCATTCAGCCTTTTTACCTTTGTTGTCTTCAACTTAAGAGCCGTATAATTCTAGATAAACAAATTCCAGTCCTATATGGAAATGAGCAATGCAAGAAGAGTTACAAGCCCTTGATGACAAAAAAACTTGGTCCATTACCGAACTTCCTCTAGAGAAAAAGATAGTTGGGTGTCGTTAGGTTTATAAAACCAAGTTTCGAAGTAATGGATCTGTTGAATTACATAAAGCACGCCTTGTTGCCAAAGACTTCACCTAAACTTATGGAGTTGATTACAATGAGACATTTGCTCCTGTAGCCAAAATGAACACATTTTGTGTTCTTTTACCTTTAGCTGTCAATCAAGATTGGAAATTGTTTCAGATGGATGTGAAGAATATTTTTTTACATGGTGATCTTGATGAAGAAGTTTATATGAGTATATCTCCAGGTTATCGGCTAAAGGGTCGCAGTGATCTCACATGCAGATTAAGATAATCCATATGTGGTCTTAAACAATCACCTCGTGCATCGTATGCCAAATTCAGTCATGTTCTTGTCAAGAATGGTTTAAAGATGAGTAATGTTGATTCTTCATTGTTCGTGAAAAGAGGTATGAAAGGTATTGTTATTGTTTTGATCTATGTTGATGACATCGTTATTACTGGTGATGATATTTTTGAAATATCAAGGCTCAAAAATATTCTTCATATACAGTTTTCTATTAAGGATTTGGAATTTTTGAAGTATTTTCTTGGATTAGAAATTGCATATTAAACCAAAGAAAATACGTATTGAATTTGTTAAAAGACACTGGAAAATTAGATGCTAAGCCAGCTCAGATGCTTATAGAGTGTAATTCCAAATTAACACTTGATGGCGATCTATTACCTGATGTGGGTCAATTCCAAAGATTGGTGGGCAAACTAATTTACCTCACAATTACTCGACCTGATACCTCATATGCTGTCAGCCTTGTTAGCAGCTTTATATATTCTCCACGAGTTGCACATATGGATGCCGTTAATCGAATTTTCCACTATCTCAAGGGGTCGCTTGGAAGAGGTATATGGATGCGTAAAAATGGTTATTTTCTCATTTCTGCTTATACAGACGCATATTGGGTTGGTAGTACTGTTGATAGAAGATCTACCACTGGATATTGCACTTTTATTAGGGAAATTTTGGTTACATGGAGAAGTAAGAAGCAAAATGTTGTTGCCCACTCTAGTGTAGAAGCCGAATATCGGGTAATGGCTTCTATTGCTAGTGAAATTATTTGTCTTCACTCTTTACTGAAGGATTTGGGATTTAGTTCGTCACAACCCTCCCAGATGTTTTGTGATAATCAATATACTATACATATTGCTTCAAATCCAGTTTTTCATGAGTAGATTGAACACATTGAAATTGACTGTCATTTTATACGAGAACAAGTCTAAGCCAAGTTTATTTGCACTCCCTTCATTCGTAGTAGTATTGCTGATATTTTCACCAAAGGTCTACCAACTGTCAAATTTCATGAGATATTTTCCAAGTTGGGTTCTATCGATATTTTCGCACCAACTTGAGGGGGAGTGTTGGAGAATAGAGATATTTGGTGATTTGAATAATATTTGCTAATATTGAAAAATATATTATGGTATGATTTGGAGAATATTGGTTGATGATAATTGGAATGTTTCCATAATTTGTTATATTCTTTCCGTGATTGTCTCGTCTATAATAAGGCAAACTTTTGTAATATGACTATATATGTGTCATTGTAACACTTCGGACATAAGTGAATATAGTCTTCTCTCTTCTCCTGTGGATGTAAGTTTGCCACACTGGCGCCAAACCACATAATTATTTGTGTTCTTTCTTATATATTTTATTAAATTCTTCCTACCTTTAAAATTATGAGAGAGTGCATCCTTGTCTGCTTATCTCATAAACAGTATACCCTCACCAGATTTGAAAAATCAAAGTCCTTACTAGCTTCCCTTTGGCAAAAAACCTAGCTTTTCTCACTTAAGAGCATTAGGATGGTTATGTTACGCATCGAATCTTGATCCCCACAAAAATAAGTTTGATCCTAGAGCCTGAAAACGTGTGTTCATTAGATATCCAAATGGAATAAAAGGTTACAAAATCTTTAACTTGAAAACATGAGAAACCATAACTAGCCGAGATGTGATTTTTTTAAAGAAATTTCCTTTTCAGCAAAATCGCAACTTATCTTCTCTGCTGTCTAAACTAGAAATCACTACTCTAGATGATGTCCCAGTTATACAAAATCCCATCTCAAAAGAGTTTTGATCTACCTTCACAAACGGGTGACGATTCTAATTTTTTGAAGGAACCAACACTTGAAATTGACAACCATAATAAAGAGGAATCTCTTACTTCAGAAGCTATTGAATCATCTTCTCTCCCGTTTTTCGAAACACCTTCTCTCCAAAAACCCTGTAGATCCACTAGAATCAGAAATAGACCCAAATACCTCAAAGATTTTCATTGCAGGTTGGCAACTTCCTTGACAACTTCGGTTACTCTTCCTTCTGATGTAACAGTTCCTAGAGGTAACAACTATTCTCTTGCTTCAGTTCTTAATTACTATAAACTCTCACCCATTCACTTGAATTATACTCTATCCATCACCCTTGAGCCAGAGCCTCACACGAGTGCCATGAATGCTGAAATTCAAGCTCTTGAAGGCAATGAAACATGGGAATTGACCAATTTGCCTCCAGGGAACAAACCAATCAGTTGCAAATGGGTCTACAAGACCAAATATAAGGCATGTGATAGCATTGAACGACATAAGGCTAGATTGGTGGCAGAGCGCTACACTCAATGAGAAGGAGAAGATTATTTGGAAACCTTCTCCCTTATTGCTAGAATGCCAACTGTGAGATGCCTTTCGTCCATTACTGCATGTAGAAACTGGGTCCATCATCTTGATGTTATTAATGCTTTCCTTTATGGATGTTTGGATGAGGAATTATACATGATTCTGTCTCTAGGGTATGGTAGAAAGGGGAGCAACAAGTATGTAGGCTTAATAGGTATCTTTATGGCTTGAAGTAAGCCTCTCAATCAGAAACTCACCTCTGTTATCACCAAGATTGGTTTTATCCAATCTAAAACAGATTATTCACTCTTTAACAACAAATTCGATTCCTCTTTTACCACAATGTTTATATAAGTTGATGATATGATGGTTGCAGGAGACAATGAATAAGAAATACAGAAACTAAAGTAATAATTGGCAGACCATTTCAAGCTAAAGGATCTTGGAAAGTTGAAATATTTCCTAGGCATAGAAGTTGCCCAATCTAAGTAAGTGATCTTTATTTGCCAAAGGAAATACACGCTGGAAATTCTACAAGACTGTGGACTTCTAGGTGATAAATCTGTCCAAATTCCCATGGAACAGAATTTGAAACTCAATGGGGAAGAAGAGTAAGCCTTGGCTGATCCTAGATAGTATAGAAGACTAATAGAAAGGCTGCTCTATCTAACAATAACTAGGCTTCATATATCATACTTGGTACAGGTCGTAAGTCAATATCTTAGTTAGCCGAAAGATGTGCACTGGAAGGCAGCATTAAGGATAGTTAGATATTTGAAAACTTCCCCATCATAAGGGGTTGATTTATCCAGCAAAAAGTAAGATGCAACTGACTGCCTTCTGTGATGCAGATTGGGGCACATGTCCAGAAACTAGAAGGTCCATTACAGGGTTCTGCATCTTCTTTTGAGATGGTTTGATATCGTGGAAATCAAAGAAACAAATGATCATGTCTAGGTCCTCTGCTGAGGCAGAATATCGATCAATGGCTGCAACAACTTGCAAGTTTGTATGGTTTAAAAGTTTATTGAATGATTTTGGCATATCTGTCAAGAAATCAAATTAATTATTTTGTGATAATCTAGCAGCTATTCATATTGCTTCTAATCCAGTTTATCATGAGAGAACAAAACACATAGAGATTGATTGTCACATTGTGAGGGAGAAAATACAGGCCGGTTTGATAAAGACATTTCACATCTTAACAAATTTACAAGCTGCAAACGTGATGACGAAGGCAATTAGTTCAAAGAAGTTCCAATATCTCATATGTAAGATGGAGATTTATTAAATTGTATCTCCATCTTGAGGGGGAGTAATGAGATAGATATTGGAATTAAATGCAGCAGAAAACACGGACCATTGGAACAAGAGGAGCGGCCTGCAAATTTTGAAATTAATTGTTGACCTCCTACAAAGGAGGAGACATAGCTCTGCAATTGAAGAAATAGAGTGGCTGTTTTACCAAATTAGAAACTGCTGGAAGGAAAGAAAGTAGCTGTGTTGTTAGTCCTATAACTATTATGTTTAGTCTATAGTCGTAAATAATCTTTGATTTTCAGGATCTGACTTGGTGTATACGTAGAACTCTCTCCTCGTATATTTTAAAACAATTAGTGCAATTCAATTCAGAGGTTCACCGTGTTACTAACCAACTCTCCTCTCTTTTTGTTATGTCCATTAATTTAATTGAACATGATTAATCAGTTAAAATGTAAAGAACGCTATGATTCAACCCATTGCCAACTCATCGTCGGCAATTTTTCTCTATTTGTTACCAATTCGAATAATTGTACTTAACAACTTATCATGTCGCCTCTTATTGTTGACATCTAGAGTTTGTTCTTCTTTACATTTGAAAAATTAATTGCAAGAAAACTGATTTTGTTGATCCGTCAGTTGACGAGTTCACGCCCTGAAAAGATATACCTGTCAAACTGCATTTAAATTATTGAAAACAAAGAAATCAAAATGAGTTATTTTGTTGTGTCATTGTTGATTGGACTTCACTATATCGATTGAGATGGTTATATAGAATGAAGAATTAACCACATTTTTAATGAGTATTTGGTTCTCTATTTGTAATGTTTACATGATTCCATACTAAGTGAATTGAAAGTAAAGATATATGCATCTACAGACAAGGATAACCACTATAGGCTAACTAGTTGTTTAGATAATAATTATTATATTTGTTGAGATAAAGATAAATTATTAATATGACATTTATCTTAATTATTTTCTCTAATATGTCTCCACAAGATAGTGAACCCATCAGACACACCAATCTTGGAAAGAAAAAAAATGAAAGTTAGCTCGAGAAAGTGGTGGTGTGAGTGCATCGGCAAGCTCATAGTACCGGAGACTAAGAGATTTACGAAGAGCATTATTTTCTAACGTATAAGTAGTCCCAACACTGTCATAGTAATAACCACAGTGGACGGTAGCTGAATGCCGAATTCACGAAACAATGATTAGCCTCGGTAGATGATCGAGCAGCAAACACCAAGCAATTGGAGTGGAGTTTCTATGATCAGCATTAGAATAAACATCAGACTTTAAAAAAAATTAAAATTAAAACCAGGCTAATATGTAAAAATAAATAAATAAAGCACAAACAAAACAGTTTTTTAGATTCAATTTCCTTTTTTTTTACCCATCAGGCTACTTTAGCAAATGCATGAAGATAGTGGGTAGTGACGCTGGAGATATAAGCTATGATTTAAAGTCCCACAAAGAAAGCGAGGAAGCTTTTGACAGAGACCTGATGTACGATTGTTGGGCAATGCATGAACTATGCGAGTTTGTTGACATACCATTTGCTGGGAAGGAAAAATATGGTAGAGATAACCCGAATGTCCAGAAGGTAAGATAATGGTCCAAGGTCTTTTATGGAAAATCTGGTGACAATCTGCTTGATAAATTTTTCAATGAATATTCTAATTTTACAATGAGATCACAGACATAGAATCAACTAGTCCTAAAAATAAATAGTGCTGAAGCGTGCGACCTATACGTGGCCGTCAGAACAAGTGTCAGATCCCAATGAGTATAAGGGCGCGATGATCGCTACAAATCCTTAGGTGCGAGTCGCTAGCGGCCATCAATGCAGATGGGGTGTGCAAATAAACTTCTTGTTCATCCTTTACCTAAAGATTAGCTAACATTTTTTCGTGTCAATCAAAGTTCAACAAGTTGCTAAGAATGGTCAACCAAGATAATTAAAATATTATAATCTTCTTCTATGTTAAGAACAATGTAGACAGGAAGGAATATCAATTTCCCAACTTTGATGAACACATACTTAAGCTTGCCTCTAGAATATTTGATGATTCTATTGGCCAGCCGCAGCAACAATGATGTTTCTTTTACTTCTGGTAGTCCTGATTTCCTATACACTAATATAGACATTAAATTAATACTAGCACTCGTATCACATAAAACATTAAAAGAGCGATATTTTCCAATTGAAATAGACAAAGTAAAACTACTAGTATCTTTTAGTATGGGAGGCATATTGTTTTGCAATCTTACACGACTCTTCTATATTTGTGTCAAAGTTCCAAATTTTGGAAGTTTAATCTTCTTTGTTATCATGTCATTCAAGAATCTTTATAGCTTGAAATTTGAAGTATCACGTTGATAATTGGAATATTAATGTGAAGTTTCTTTAGCTCGTCCAAAACCCCTCAAACTATTAGTCTAGATTGTGTTTCTTCACACTTTATTGAAATAGGATGGGAGAAACATATTTTTTGATGAGTCTTGTTACATGTACATTAAGATTTATATAAAGGATTATATAATACCACATAAAACTCTATTATTTATTAGTTTAAAACACAGTCAACTTTTTCATCTAATTTTTCCCTCGACATCATTTTTTATAATCCCTTATGTACATTTTTATGTACAAGTAGCAAAATCCTTGTTTGATAGAAGTGGAGCGCTTTTGCTCGTGGAATATCTGAATTTTTCACTTTATTATCTTTTACTTTTTCAAATCCTTTCGTTTGTTCCTCGTCACTATTAGGCACTTTTTGACTGTTTGCAACCAGTCTCATGAATGTGATTTCCAGTAATTGTATCTCACTTCGTATAATAATTGCATTAAATAACTCCTCTATCCACTTTCAAAGTCTTTTGGGGAAATAAATTGGAAGTACATATTTTCGTAACTTTGTAACTGCTTTTTGTTGCGAGGCGTCAGTCTGCTCATCTTCAACAATTCTTGTGGCTATCACTTGCTCCTTCGAATTGGTATCAGCTTGGTAGAGCACACCTTGTTAAATTAAGAGAAAAACACCATCGACCTCTAATATTATTTAATCCTAGTTTTATACTTTTAATATATCTAAAATCCTAATAGGATATTTACTCATATCTCTATAATTTAAGAGCATGTCGGTGAGATTCTCTAAATACGAGATGCTCTTTATTTTGAGAGACAGTGATTATAAATAAGTTTTAAGTTAACTTTTCAAATGAATATCATCAAATTTAATGTTTCACTTCTTAAATTATACTGAATTAGATAATTGGGTTGGTTTTTTATCCAAATATTGTTCAAGGGGCGGCTTTTTGAAATCACAATCAAGAATTTATCCAGTTATCAACTAATTTAGATACAATATGAAGCATATCATGTAATAGTTATTATAATAATCTAATATTTGAAACAAAAAAAATATGTAATTATCATGATGTTATTGTAAAAGTAAAAATATGAATCAAAATGGCAACTTAATTTAGAGTAGGTAAAAAATAATTAGGGAAGTGATTAATATGATTGAAATTATAAAAAAAATATATATAAATGAATTACGGATAAGTGGATAGCAATTGTAGGTTGCTCGTCCAGATGAAAAATGACTTGAATATGTATAAACTTGTTTCAAATTTAGGCTAATAATCTATCATTATTCTTTTATGTGTTCTTTTTAAATTTATTGGTCCGAATGGACTGGCCTCAAGTGCCAATGGATCTAGCATCGCTCACACCCTCTAGATGGCTGACATTCATTCCAACATAGGACGGTTCACGGGACAAATTGTTCTATGCCCATGCTTTTCATCATTAGGAGACAACTACAACTAAAATCAAATTTCACTATAAGATCGTTAACTAGAATAATGTGATTCACCAATGATCACAACTATATGTCAAAGTAAGATCAATATCACATTGTATGATAAAATTATGATACATTTTTGTACAATAAACAATGTAGTAGTAGGGCTAGTGATAATAAATAGCATTCCTTATTCCTTATTAAAAAACACACAAGTGTCGTAGGTTGAGATTCCAATTGTTTAGACTCTACGGTTACTGGTTCCACTTTCATCAACAGGGATGGATTAATGGTTTTAATTAGAGAATCTATTTCTTTTTTTATTTCATTCCATTATTAAGATGTCAATTTAATATATCGTCATTAACATTACAAATAACATAACTGCATGTACATATATTTTTGAAAAGAACATTGAACCAAAAAAAGAAACACCACAAGCGGGTAGCATAGTGAGGAATAAATGAGAAAAATGGATTACCAAACTTCTTATTTGTACTAATCCATCCTGCATCCTCTGTGTAGCTAGAGATAGACTTAGCGCAGCCACCAAGTACACCGGTCGTCCCTTGATCTGGTGGCGCAGAAGTTAATTTTTATCACCTCCGCCTGCAGTTGGAGTTCCGCGGCCAGTTGCCGTGGCTTTAGGTTATTCCGGCAGAGTGGGCATGTTCTGTGTCCATATCCTACCCACCTATCTAAGCAAACTTTGTGATAAAGATGGTGGCATCTCAGCTCTCTAACCTCATCCCCTTCATCAATTCTGCATAAGCAAACAGCACACTCTACCGATGAATCCCCACACTCTGCATTATTATTATTATTTTCATAACTCATTACAGTAAGGTCATCAACATCGTCAGATAATTCGATTCCACGAGGCTGAAAGAAGGATTGGTGAAGAAGGACATCCCATGCCCACTTCAGCTGGGATGAAATCAGAATTATGTATTTCAATACAACTGACTTCATCCTATATATATAGATAATAATTTCTTGGAACACTTCTGCTCTAGATTGTGAAGGAGGTGATGTATTGCTTCACCTGTGGGATGTGCATTTGGCCATATAGGTATAAATAGACATTTTTGAGAGAGAGAGTACGTGGCAATAATGATAAATATATGACCAAAATACAAAATTCCGTTCAACGTAAATTGGGGCTGTTCAAAAAAGGCATATAGTTTATTATAGCGTGAATATTTTATTTTTATGGTGGCTGTCATTGTCTAATATGATGACTTCTTACAATTTGTGCTATTAAGTAAACTATGGCGTCGAAAAGAAGAAAAATGAAGATGAAGGAAAAGGCATGGAACAAAATGACAAGGCAAAGAAATTTTTTATCGACTGGTCAACGTGAAGAGAAAAATTTCACTAGACCTCCTCATTCTATTTCATTCTGCACTTTTTTTTTTCTAACTTTTATTTCTTGACATTATTATCCGGAGTATCCATTTTTACGCTCCCATTTTCTCATTTATGTGACGTTACGGATTTAGTTTCGAATAATGCTATACATTATCTGATGATCACTTATTTATATACAAGTGATGTCAATGTTACATTATTAGTGCTAATTGTTGTTCTACTTCGGTAAGAAGTGAAATTCATTCTATTTTGGGAGTAGATTGCTGACAGCCTCTAAGCACCATAGAATGAAGCAAATTCATCTTGATAATACATCGTGGGACGGTAGGTTCAAATTACATGTTCGTTGTTTGTTCCTGTTTTGATCCTATCAATTATATTGATCCATTTTCATCATGTTACTCTTTTCTAATATAGTCCTAATAATTTGTACGAGTAAATATCTTCAAATTGTTTGGAAGAAAAAAAAAAAGTAATCCAGAAACAACAATAAGATAAAGAGTTCTTAGTTTTGTTTATTTATTCATCTTTGCCCATGTTCCAACCATTGTTGGGCTCGCTTCCAAGAGGTGAACCATGATCTATGAACTTAAAGTGTAAATAAGTTGTCATTCCAACTGTATAGTTAGTATAGACAGAAAAATGTACAAAGAGTGTAAGCCGGCGACCGGGAGGCAATTCTTTCTAATATAAATATCCCTGTCCTACTAATGTTTCTACAAATACAAAGCTTAAAGAAATAAATTTTGGAGGTTGATTTATCAAAGGATTCGCATATATCATTTTCACGGGTTATGTTTGAGTTGTCGATCATATCACAATAATAAATTAATATCTTATCAAAGACATGCACGTAATTTTTTCAAACACGATTTAATTTTAAGATTATTGATAAAATTACATTAGATAAAGTTTAAACTATTAAAAACGACTCTATGCCTTTACTGGTCATTTCTTGGATCACAAGCAGCGAGACTATTCAACTACTAATCAAATGAATTAAAGTATAATTGCATATAATATTTAGGAAAAATTGCAACAGCGGTCCATAACATTTCTATTTTTTACAGACTTTACCCTAACTTTTATTTTGTGTCAGATGAGGTCCTTAACCTTTGTTAAATATGAAGTTGGGGTCCCTTAGGACGGAAATCGTCTAAAACACCGTCAGTTGACCGGAAAAATAAAAAAATCAAGTATATTGACCCTTTTAAGCAGGTGAAATTTCATCTAATCAGTATTTCTTACTTGATTTAAAAATCAAAAAGTAACCAATTTTTTCCTATTCACCTATTCACGTTACACAAAGAGAAAGAGAAACGGTCATCTTCTAAAATGTCCGGTGAAGAAAGCCATGAATCTGATCACTATGTTGAAGATTTTACTTATCACATATGAGGCCCCCTTCCTGCTCCTGTCTATGCTGAGTATTTCTTTTTCTTTTCTTTTTTTAAATTTTTGAAAAATGATAGGGCAATTTTTTACGCACAAAGTCGCGATGTCATTTCTTCTACTGCAATTTGCATTTTTTTTTACTGTTTTATAGATTTTAGTGTACAACATGCAATAGCTATGGGTTCACATTATGCATTCATATACTATGAGACTAGGGTTTTGGTTTGATGATCATTTTGATTGAATTTGTTTTATAGGACTTATTTCATCCAAAAATTACACCATGATGGTATATTATTCGTCAAGATGTGCAATTTTGTGTACGAGCATGGTAAGATAGTGTATCTTGACTACGTGAATCCGGATTGATTTAATAAATTTCTATTAGACAATGCTGTGAAAATGTTGGGATACCCCAAAGAATAAAGTATATGTATAAGGTTGAAAAGAAGAGATTTAGTGAGACATCATTCTGGTTAGTGAGGGATGCAAACATCCTAAATTTAGTGCAAACATCCTAAATTTAGTGAAGTTGTCTAGGGATAAGAGGATTGCTAAGTTGTGGTGTTTGCTTGTGGTTGAAGTGGTGTAATTGCCATTGGATAAAAAGTGTTGACCTATTGTTGATTTCATCCTTAATGTTTTGATCATAACAAACAAGATTAATATTGTTCCTAACAATTGATTTTGAGTGATGATAGTTCAATATTAAAATCAATTAAGCATTATCAATATCAATATATAAATCGGACTCGAAATGAAGATTAAAGTGGAAGTTAAGCATTCAAATCAAATCAT
>CAIGRP010122657.1:0-24554 GCA_903798385.1 Fraxinus cuspidata
TACAGCTGAAAGGAAAGAAGATTCAACATTTGGTTCCAGTGACCAAAATAAAGAGAAATGAAAGTAGCTTATCAAAATTTAGAAATACTAAAAGGGGGGATCCGGGGTCATGTCATGTTGCTGTACTAGCTAAAAGGGGATATTAAACCATGGGAAGAGAACTGTGCACCAAATGTTTCAAATCAATAAAAGAAACAGCCACTGGATTGTATAGTGCCTACAAATATTGTAAGTTTTATCATTAGCAAAAGGTAAAAATATAGCACTTAAATGCCTTAATTGAGTTTATATAACTTAGTCAAACGTAAGGGTATATGGATAAATTTTTAACTGAGGAAAACACCGTGTGATTAGGAAATTACCTGTACTCAGGCTTTAGCCACTTTTCACCCTCCGACAGAAGCCAAGTGATCTTCTCACATGTTGTCATAATTTCCCCCAAAGAAGCGTCTACCATGGTCTTTCCAGTATCACGCGAAGAAATTCTAATTGAAGTGGCACAAGTCAGCACTAAACCAAACCTCATATAATAATTATCTCCACATATGAAATATTGAAACCTTAATCAACGTGAAAGGAGATGTGAAAAGGAAGTGAAAAAATACTGCCAATTTTGAGATACTTTCTATCCATATCAACATACAGGCATCAATAGAAATGATTGAGACAGACAAACAAACAACCTTACATCACTTGAAAACGAATGATAACTGTGGACTGTGAATTATACAAATAAATGAAGCTATATACATGCAACTTTTGGAACCCAAATTAATGAAGCTACATACATGCAACTTTTTGACCCGATTGAAATAGTTTTTTTGAATTCCTTGTAGGATTCTCAGTTGTACACATTGCTAATTAAACTAAGGCCCGATTTGGTGGGGATTAAAATCAGATTTTTAGTAGATTTTAATTGAAGTTGATGAAATGTGTGGTTGAAAAGTTGTGGGACCCATAAAATATGTGGTTAGAATGAATTGTTGATTTTGACTTAAATTAAAATTTAGATTTTAATCAATACCAAACAAGGGCAAAATATACATGAAAAACGAGAATCCTAAAACTTCTGAGTGCTCAGACATCGTGAATTTTAATCCTATGCATTCCTTAGCCTGAAGAGTATCACTGAGTTCTTTCATATCGAATAAATGAAGCGTTCGTTTGGCCCCCATTAATTCACATTTTGCATTTTCAGTTTCAAAATAAGTGCGTCCGCTGTGTTTGAATAAAGTGTGAATGGGTGACCAAAACAGGGAGTCAGGGACGATTATGACTTCTGCATCCACTGTATATGTCCAAAAAATTTAATGATATCCGATTTTACCCTTTCATTACACTTTTCCACATGGCAATTCCTTTAAGTTGGAGTGGGGTTAGTAATGTAATTTTGACTTGTAGAAGGAGGGCAACAGCGTTCACCATGCTTCCAATTTATCTGTGTCTGACAAAGTTGTCCTACATTTACAAATTTTTAATGGTTATGTTCCCATGGCAAAATGTAGAAAGGTTGAATAATCTCTTTAAAATGAGATCTAAACAGAGGCGAAATCCTGTGTCACGAGAAAATGATCCCATGTTAATGTTGCATGCTCCAACTCAAGAGCGGGATCCTTATAATTCATTGAACGTGCTGAATATTTTTCTGCTAAAACTTTATTCCTTTTCTCTCTAGAACTGAGAGTTTATAGATAGGTGCCAAAGACCATATCATATACAAAATATCAAACAAAAACAGAACAGATGACCTTTATTTTATTCTTCACGTTATTTATTTTCATCTATATCTATGAGCAGTTAGGAGACCTTACCCACATATAAGATCCTGGTGTTCAATGATATACTTCAGAAGTATCCTCAAAAACTGACGCCTTTGCTTGAAGCTACTTTGTGCCCATATCTTTTGAGCCTTCCTTGCTAGAACCACACGCTCCTTAACCTAGGCAATTCGTTTAGATGTCAGTTTTATTTAGTAATAGCATAAACTTTCTAGTATGCTCTTGACCAGGTGTATATCTGTTTCTAACTTTAATATGGTCTGTATACAAATGGGACTCTGTAACTCCAAGAACATTTAACATAGAAAGCTTAACAAAAGTACTAGAGCTTAACTTTATACATGTATAATGCAGTTTCTAGATAACAAATTCAAGTTGGAATTGCTTCACGTTAATCAAATTCTAGTTTAAATCTATCCAATTCAGAAAGGAATTTAGGACTAACTCTTAATAAAATAAATAAGAACTTCTGTCCTTATGTGCTATTAATAAAGATGATGCGCAAGAAGTCTAATCAACTCTATACCATGAAAACACGTATCTTCTTACCTAAAATTGAATAGTCCCATCTACATAGAATATATTAGTTAAAGGAAGGGAACGCAGTATATGAAAATCCAGCCACTTCTAACCTCATCAGGTCGCAATGCAGGGAAGTCGCCCAGGTATTTCATTGTTGCTGGCTCATAACACCGGACTTTATCTGTTTGTCTTCTTGAAGGTATCTGCAAGGAAATCCAGTCGCAATTTGACAATTCAGCTACTAACTTGTACCATCTTCCACAGATGTACCCTAAATCTAACTTTAAAAAAAAAAAAGAAAAACAGCATTTCCTTACATAGCATACAGACACAACACAAGTGCCAAATTAAGACCATCCCAAAGATGTAAATCTGTCGTACCCATATGTTATAAGCACTTGAGAAGATTGACGAAATGAAAATGTACTTGAAGAATGCAGTAGGTTAATGAATTGTTCTCCAGTTTTCACTTTTATGCGCTCATTGTCATGTAAGAAACCAAGAGTAAAAAAATCACAAAAAATTATTGCTTACAGTGTAAACAAACAACACCAGATAGCTTATACTGTTTTTAATAAAATCAGATAAGCTCTACAACAGAAAAAGAATAATGAATATACAATGTAAAAGCATTCAATAAGTATTTTCTTTTCCTTTTTGTTCTATCAAAAAAGGAAATTCATGTTTAGCTAAGCTTAAATTTACTTAGAAGTATATTTACTTAAAAGCAAAAAATATAGTTGAGTGTGTATGACTCGGTCAAAGTAGAAAATAAATTATTTGATTGGACAATAAGGTATGTCTTACTGTTAAAATATTTTTGCTATTATACCTAGAATTAAGAAAAGGTTTTACTTATAAGCACAGCCAAACATGTTTGACACAAAATTTACTTAAAGAGTAATTTTAGACTAGATTTAAGCTTAATCAAACATGCTCGAAGTACCATTTATCACCAGTGAAATCAAACCCTTTTTTTAATTCATTGTTTTTTTGTTATTCTGACAAGATCAAAGCTAATATCAAAGTATTTTTAATGTCTTAATATTTCACTCCACACACATAAAATACAAAAAGGAAATAAGTAGTTCAATTAAATTTAACTAATAGATGCTAAAATTCACATTGTTTAAAGAAATTACAGATTTCTAATAGGAAAAAAAAAAAAAGCGTTTCAAAAACTTACATAGATGAAGCTGTTTTCCCTTGTTTGATTCCCATCATCCAACACTGCTATCATCCAATTCACAGAAAACTCAGTCACCAATGCACATAAATGATATTCATGATTATGCACTCATTTTTATACACACACAAAAACTGAGAATTTAAAAGGCTACAGAATACAAATTTCATAATCATCCAATTCACAGAAATGAGAAAAATCAATCTCAAATGCACATACAATATATTATAGAAGTATCCATTCATTTTTAATTGTTTTAAAAAATTAGACAAATAGAAGTATAGCTCAACTCTTGTTTCCTTCCTTTCCTAAACCTTTAGGTGCATTTCATTAGCAGTAGAGAATCAAGCCGTCTGTGCGTGTATCCCTAGCATTCATATAGATACATTTTCAAACACACGCAAATTCCATAGAAAATTGAAAAAACGAAAACAAAAACACACTCAGAGTAAGTAGAGCAGAGCAGAACCATCGGAGGCGTCAACGTCAATAGACGGTACATTGGAAGGGATGAGCATAAGGAGGAATCTACAGATCGCGTATGCAAATGCGAGAACCAGTAAAGGCCACCAAAAAGCCATCTTATCTGAATCAATTTGATTAGCTTCAAAATCAAACCCTAGAGATTGATACAAAAATTCCTAATACAAATTAATCAAATCGAATGAAGGCGCACTTTACGAGCTAATAAATATATGCTCAGCTTCAATCACTGCTTCACAGTTCAATGCTCAGTTTTCCACTCCTATTTCTTCCCTCATTTATATACAGTTTTATTTCAGTGGTTTTTGGTAAATATTTGGTGAATGTTCATTAAAATCTCCGTCGGTAATTGAACTTTAATTACTCTCAATTAGATCCCTAAATTTTAATTTATTTAGATTACAAATTATTAAATAATTTGAAAAATAAAAGTAAATGGAGTAATGGTCCATTCCACCTAGCTTTTCAAAAGCCAAAAGTTGTTTTTGAACTAATTTTATAAAAGTAAAAATTAAATATAAATATATTTTTTAAGTTATCATTTCAAAAATCAAATTTAAAGTTTGTTTATACAAAAATCAGATATTAATAATAATAATTCCGTCGATAAGCCAAAAAAAAGATTATAAAATTAAATTAATTTACATGCCAAACCTAACTTCATCCACCCCACCCTACCAAATTTAATTATAAACCTAATTACTTTCCACTTCATTTCTCTCTCTATATCTCTCCATTCTCTCACATGATCGTCGTCGTCGGAGACAACCTCCCAGCGTCGCTGTGTAGCTGTGCACTTCGCTGTAAAGCCACATCGCAAGCTGCTCTGCCGTCTTCATCTCCCGTCTTTCATTTTGTCGCTCGTCACACTATTTCCGATGCAAAATAAATGAAATACAGCTAGAAGCTTTTTGTTATTCATTGAATAAAATAGTAGCCTATAAATAGGCAGTACATGTAGAAAGAAAAAGCAACTAAGTCTAACCTCAACTCCTATAAACTAGGCAAAGAAAAAACAACTCACTTTTAAGTTTTAACCACTAAACAAAAGACTAAAAGCTCGGTCAAAGAAACAAACTGCCAAGCAAATAAATAAGTGAATAAATCTCTAACAATTTCCGCTCTCATGTCTCTCTCTTAGTCGCATGCCACGTCACCGCTTTCCCGCCTCCAAGCGCAAAGAAGCCCCAGAGTTGTGCGGCGCTGATTTGAGCGCCACAGCAGTGTTCACAATGCCGCTAGCTCAGTCGATGTTTTTGTTTTTATTTATGTTTTAGATTGTGAGGTGGCAGCGATAGTGTGGAGGTGAGGCGGTGTCGGCTTTTTGGTTTTTGTTTTTGTTTGTGAGTTTTAAATTGTGAGATTGCGTTGGTAGTATTAGCGATGTAGCGATAAGGTGGTGCATACTTTTCGATTTTTGTTTCTTTGTGTGAATTTCAGATTGTGAGGTGGTGGTGGCGACGGTGTGGCGGTGTTGGCTTTTTGGGTTCTTTTTCTGTTTATGTTTGTTACAAATTGTAAGGCGGTGTCGATGTTAGTGTCGAAGTTGGCGGTGGCGGTGCTAGTGGTGGTAGTTGTGATGGTGGCTACGGTGGTGGAGATGACAGTGGTGCGGTGATTGGAGTAGGGTGGGATTTGTGTTCAATCATTTAAGATTGTCACCAATAAATTGAATATTTTGCAATCATGATCAATAACTTGTGACCAATAAATAATATTTGATCAAAACATTTGAGTCATAACTTATAAAATTTGTAATTTGTAACCGATAATTTTTTTTTTTATTTTTGATTGATGAATAAATTGTGACTTACAAATTTTTTCATTTATGAATATAAAACAATTTGTGACATATAAAAATTTTGATTCGTGATCGAAAAATATTCGTGACCAATTAATTTGATAATTTGTAACCAAATACTATAGAATTGTGACATTAATATATTTAATTAATTAATTATATATTTAATTAATAAAATTTATTTCTAATTAATTATTTCATAAATTTTTGAAATTTTAAATATTATTTCTTAGTTTTGAAATGAACAATACTTAATCTATTAAATATGAAATTTTCTCTTTATGAAAGTGCATGTTCCAGTGAGAAGAGCCTTTAGAAGTTGTTGGTTCAATATCATTTTCTTTAAATTTACTTTTAGAATAGGAAGCTCTTTTGAAAATTTATTTTCAAATAAAAATTAAATTACTTTCCTTCAAAAGTTCTTCTACAAAAAATAAAAGTAAAAGCAATAGCAAGAGATATGTCAAACGGAACCTAGCTAAACTAAAACAGCCGATGCCTCGTAAGTTTTAGATATGTTTATATCTTTGTACGGCCGAACTAGATGTAACTGGTTTGACAACGAATGAAGACCATAGGCGAAGCCCTTGAAATAAGCAAGGAGACCTCCTAAAATAAGGTATTGAATCTAGAGGTTATCCTATTTTCATTCTTAACCAATTATTCCTCAGTCAAATTCTTATTTTTCCACCATTAGTGTATCATTTTCAATCTCAAACAAGTTGTAAATTTTCCGTTCTCGCAAAATCGAAATGGAGTCTTATGATCACTATAGGTTTATCTTCATCATCGTCTTATTCTTCTATATAGTCCTGCACACACATGCATACCGCAACGTAATCGACATGACACAGTCCCCGAATATGGCCCCAAACTTGCAACCAGTGTCCTCTCCAAGCCTTGCGTCGGCTCCAAGCACAAACTCTCCAAACTTGCAACCAGTATCCTCTCCGAGCCTTGCGTCGGCTCCAAGCACAAATTCTCCAAACTTGCAACCCGTGTCCTCTCCGAGCCCCGAGTCGGCTCCAACCGTAAACCCTCCTTTGAATTATGTCTCATTCCCTCCATCGGGATCCAATGGCCCGTCGAGCGAAGTAGAGGCATCAGCGCCTGATTCATCATCTAGCTCCATACCGAAAAATATCGATCCTAAAGTCCAAAAAATTTGTGATTCAACTGACCACCCTTCTCTTTGCCTTGGTACTGTTGTACCCCTCTTAGATGACAAAATTGATTCATTTTCTGTTCTTAATGTGTCAATTAAAGCTTGCTCCGAATTAACAAAGATTGCATTGTCCATGGCGAAAAAATTTTCCAGCATGCCCGGAGTTCCTCCTCAAGTAGCCTCCATTGTTCATGATTGTAAAGACAGTTATGATGAAGCTATGTCCAATTTTGAGAAAGCGATGAATGCTTTGCCGGAACGTGATATCGGAACCGTGAATGTCATGCTCAGTGCCGTGATCACAGATATTGGAGACTGTGAGGATGGACTCTCCAGTACAGGGTCGACTTTTCCAATATCAGATTATGCCGAGAAGTTGACTAACATGACTAGCAATTGTCTTGCCATTGCTTCCCTCATCCAAGATTGATCAACCCACTCCATGTAATTGCAGAATGGTGTCTAAATTTGTATTTGTTCTTTGTTTAGTTTATGCATATAATTTTGAACTGTTCTCATTAGTGTGAGAACATTAAGAAGCTTGTAGGAAATAAGTACTGTAATAATTGTTTGTATTAACCGTTTATCGAAATGCTAAAATAGGGATTACAATCCAGTCTGAAACTTTGCCCTTGAGATCTTTACATAGTTTTCTAGCATACATTGTTTTTCATCGGAAAAAAAGAAAAGAAAAAGTTATATATATGTGTCACGTGTCGATGTTTTGATATTACAATGAAGTAAGATACAAACCGAAAAAACTCAATTAATTAATCAGATTACAGAATTTTGCCTTCGCTACGCAATTTGGAGCATATACCCCTCCCACTTCTACAGCAACTAACTCCTATTTACCATTGTTTACGACCCATCCATGAAGACGGACCCATACCCATTAGCTTTCATAAACTTCTTCAAAAGAAGAACAACGATGGCCATGGTAAGCCCAACAGCTGCACACGTGAAGAAGCGGTCATCTGCCCTCTTGGAATGTCCAGCTACTGGCTTATGCAACAGCTGCTGCTCAGTAGCGTACACAACAGAAACAGGTTCTGATGTCTGAACAGAATTTCCATGTGAAGATGTTTCATTTAGTTCTTCTACAGTACAATCATCTACTGCCGGATTTGGAAGCACTTCCTCAATGATCTCGGGAGAGGAGCTTCGAGCACTCCCCTGACTTTCACACTCTTTGTTGTCATTTGGAACTTCCGAAGCCTTTGTAGTGTTTTCTTGAGGAACTGCAGGTTCCCTGCTTAGCATATATTCGTGAATCTGAACAAACAAATGATAAGTATTGACATACATTCTATAAATTCAGGAAAAGCAGGACATGACAAACCTCGTCAATAAGCCTTTGGCGTTCAGAAGAACCAAACTTTGGGCCAGCTTCACGAGATTTAATTGCTAAAGACCGCCTTTCTTCCTTTGGATAGTCTAATGATCCCAGTGCACCGTTTGGGTTGGTGGGCAGAATTGCAATTAGTGCTACTAAAGCAGTCCGAACTGCCAAAATCATCCATATTGACGTGTTATAATTTTTTGTATCATATAGAAAATAAAAATAAGGGTATTCACGGGGCAATTATCACTTATTAGCAAAGATCATGGCAAAATATATGCTCCATTATGGTACTTGATATTAAATCCGACCATATCTTATTTTTTCTCTCCCTCCCTTATTCTTGTAAAATTACAGATCACCTATCCATCTCTCTCTTGAAATCGAGTAACTTTGCAGGTTTATGCAGAAACTGCAAAATAGTACTCAATACTGTGAGAATCAACTGTCTCTCCACATTGCTTGAAAATTCTTACGTACTCGTGGAAGGACACTACCCACATTAAAATTATAATATATTTTTCTCTCACTTCTTATCAACGACACATTTTCCAATAAAATAATATTACACGTAAACCAAAAACTTTTTCTTCTTTTTAACCGGACATTCTTAAAAAAAATACTATTCCAAAAATTAAGGATGTGTTTGATGGATATTATCGAAGAAAGAATGCATTTTAAATAGTGATACGATGAGAAATATGGGTTTAAAAAGTAAAGAAAAGTTATTGATGTGATGGAAAATATTATTTTATTATTATTTTTGTTGTACATAAGGGGCACTGTGTGTCCATAATGGACACATGGTGCCATTTATTATCTGGAGAAAAATTAAAATGATTATGTAGAATGTAAATGGTCTTAGGGTTGTGCTACAAGTACATAGGGAGCACCTCGTGTCCATTATGGACACCATTATGGTGCCCTCTATGTACTTGTAGCACAACCCTTATTTTATTGAAAAATGTGTGGTTGAAAATGAATTTTGAAAAAATGTGTACCAAACAGGGGCTAAAATGGCAAATAATGAGGGCCAAACAGGGGCTAAATATATTCTATTAGATGATGTGTTCGAGTGTTGTATATGCAAAAAGGTACAATATATCCAAAGTACACTCATCTGATATTGAATGCTCATTTAAATTACAATTGTCTTTTAGTATAATTTCTTTCAGGAGCTTTGAAGTTGCTGTAAATGTATATGGAATATCATACAAAAGACATAAAGGTAAATAAATACAACTCGTAATAAGATATTATCTCATAATGAGCTAGAATCACTGGAAAGATGGAAATAGCTTGAGAAGAAAAATTACCGCTCCAGGATGGTTGCCAGTGCTCAGGATGATGATTTGAAATGCTCAAGCATATCTTGGTTTGAGTTTCAAATCGACCATTTGGCTGTAAGGGGAAACCCATATTAGATTAGAAAATCTCTGTCAATACCAATTAAAATTCCACAGTAAATCTTAAAAGGAGTAAACTATACTCTTTTACTTCATTACGTATCCTCATTGAAACTCCAAGCAACTCAAACATTGAGCTACTAGAGGAGAACTGGAGCATTACCGTTAACAGCATAAACGAAGGAGGCTTGAAAGGATATTCAGAGGGCAACTGGATCCTTCCATGATATATTCCTCCCTCAAATTCCGTATCTTGGGGTCCCCTAATAGCAAATTGCCATTCGAATATATTTTCCTGAAAACAGCCTGAGTTCAGTCTGCTTCTATTGGAATTCATAACACGATATCCAAGAAAAAAAGAAACAAAAAAAAAAAAAAGGAAAGAAAAAGAGGCCAGTTCAGCGAAAAATCACTTGCTTCAACATATGAAACAAAAAAAAAAATCGTTTCATTTTAAAATCTAGACTAGACACGCAGCAACAGCAAAATCAATCAGAAATGAATTACGGTTTTACATTTCCACGCATGACAAGGAAAAGAGTATAAAAGTGTGACTCCTTGAACTATCAATAGATTAATAAAAACCATAAATGATACTCAATAAAAAAAAATTAGGTCAAAAATGAAATGTATAATTTCAAATTCCGTTACTTTCACCTCCCAAAAAAAAAAGCCCATCGCAAATTCGCATCTATGGTCAAGATGATCAATAAAACCAGAGGAACAATAATAGATGACAATAAATGTTTCTAAAGTCATTTTAGGGATTCCACTACATCTCGAAATCAAAATCCTAGTTCAAATAAACCAATTGAACAGGCAGTTTAGGAAATGTAATATGAAATTATTTTTTTCAAAAATGATCAAAAAATAGTTTCCATAATAGACAATAATCTGAATAAATTATATAAAAAAAAATCCATTAAATAGGCAGTTTAGGAAATGAAGTTGACATCATTCAAAATAAATCCACTCAAAAAAAATTTCATAACAGATAATTAGCTAAATACAATTGTAAAAAAAAAAAAATCTAAAAATAAACCTCGAGAGGTAGGCTCATGAAATCATCGGACGGATTCGAATGCATCTCTTTGACCTCCTGCAAAATCCTCTTCACCGCCGGATTTTTCAGATTGTACTTATCCTCCGCCATTTTTTTAGATCAAATTCACAAGATTGTTCTCACCGATAATGAAGAATAAAATGAAAATTGTGGACAAATTATTTAGTAGAAAACAAATGATTTTGGACAGAGAGGAGAGAGAGTGTGTGCGCGTGCGTGTTTTGGTGAGATATTTTCAGAGGGTAAAAAAAAATTTTGGAGGTCACCTAAGTTTGAGTGAACTTTCATTTTAGTCCTTCAATATTTTTTATTTCCACACTTGAAATTACGAGGAATCTTATCATCATAGTTTGCTATGTTTGTTGGGCAATAATTAAGGATAACAAAATATTCCACTCCCAACCCAGTGAATAAACATGGTAGGGTACACATCCTTAATTTTGATTTTCATTTTAAATAAAAAGGACAGTAAGTGTATTTGATCCCATTTTTTTTAAACTAATAATTTTGTTTAATAATTATTTTTGGAGAATGTATAATTTAAAAGTAGGGAAAATTTAGATTATGTGTAATATTATTGTCTTGAAAGGATGTGTAATTAAAAATAAATTTAAAAAATGATTTTTTATAAAATGAAGCTCAAATAGGGGTAAATGAAGATGATTTTTTTGAAGCAACTCTCTATTAGTGAGAAAATTGAGGTGGAAAGGGGTAGATGATATGTCAACTTTGCTGTCACTACAAGATTTCATTTGATGACACGGCATAGATTTGAGCCAAAATTATCTTCAACGCCATGACAAACAATCTGTTTGACAAAACTAAGGACAATATTGACAAAAAAGGAAAAATACAAGGATAAAATTGTCCGTCAAATAGCTCTCCATCATTCACCATTGTCTCGATTAAGAAACAAGACGGGTGTTCATTATTCGTGGTAGTTGTTACTGAATAAAGATATAGAATTTGAGTTTTCCCAATTCTTTCGATCCAATTCAAGTTTGAATCAACAAGTTTGTTGATCAAGTCAATTATGAGATTTTGATTTCAGTAAGTCCTTAGTATTCATTTGAATTAAAGAGTGTAGATAGGCGCATTCACAAGAAATTTTCATTCTTGCTTTTCATATATTACCGTCAAAGTATGTTTGGCTTAGATCGACAACAATACTTTTAAGTAAATAAAATAAGAAAGTTTTCAGAAAGGTAAATTATGTTTAAGCTTACACGTTCTTAGTCAAAACTATAGGGCGCCTAATGAACTTAAAACATGAGCTTAGCTTATTCAATATAGTGTGTAATCGTATTCAACAACTAGTACCAAACATGTACTTAGATAATAACGAATAAAAATCTTGAATTCAAATTCTCATGTTGCTTGGTTATAAAATTTTCACTTGTCACGACTTATTTTTCGTGTTTTATTTCCTAGTTTCTTCCTATAAGCAATGGAAGCAGACAAATACGATATTTTCTTGTCAATTTCATAGGAGATTTTGAATATTGGTATCATTTTGCCTCTTGGCCTCCAGCAAGAAAGAGTTTTGATAGCATCGGCCCTGTCTCTCCGGGGGGGGAGCATGTGGTTCCCCCTATTGGCTGGGCGTTTGTCCGCGTAGATGTCATGCCAATAGAGGGTGCCACGCCCCATGTTTGTCCACGTGGCCATGGATGAATAGAAAAACTCAGCAAGAAATTAGATATATCGTACACCTTGTTCTAGAGATAAATGTACTTACGTAATGGATTAAGTCAACTCATGGTAAGAAACTTTGGAACATAAAAACCATCAACGAGGGGATTTATAGTTACTATTGAACCACATTGTCTAAAAGTTTAATTAGTTACCAGAAAAATTTATATTTTGATGTGGTTGGGGTTATCTTTAAATCAAATGTACAATAAGAAAAATCTTTATAAATGGATGGCACTTGAAATCTTGGGTCTTCACTTATGCTCACCACCTCGTCTAAAAGTAAAAGTTTAAGCTATCAAATAGGAAATAAACTTATTTAGTTCATATGTGGTTCAGCTAAAAAGTTAAATTAAAATTTAACCGCACATTTAATGGAATCCATAGTTTTTCAATCACATATTCTATCAAATATATCAAAATCTATCAAAAATTAATTTTAATTTAAACCAAAAAAAGGCTTATTTAATTCAACTAAAGATCTTAACTTCGTTTCATACAATATTAATTAATCCTTAATTTTTTTATTCATATTTCAAGTATAAGTAGAGAATATGATCTTGAATTTAGTAGCAATGGAAGACAATTCGCTTAATCAAATTTTATGATGTTGAATGAAATGTTCCATGTTGAGCAAGTTGCTCTAACTGAAATGTCAAATGAGTCATTTTATATGGATTCATTCAGTTCTAATCATCAAATTGATCAAAAACTTCTGCAGATTCCAAATTTTGGAAGCTTAGATGATTTGCACCTTGATGTTGTTTCTCCACCATTTCAATCATTTCGCGATAAGATTATAAATCTTAGTAATAGTGCATCTCAAGATTCAGATCTTATCGAATCCAACAAGAAAAGGCATTGTGTTTTCCCTTCAGTGTCGCTTGAGATTCTGAAGAAATACGGAAGCAGGCTCAGAAGATTGAAAAGCGACGAGATAAATGTCCAATGCTATAGGAATAGCAGCCAAAAACTGTCAACTGAAACGATAATTCGGCTGGCAGCAGAAAAACTGATACAGTCGACTCTAAGTGGTTCTGAATTAGCTTAGGCATCCATATCCAAGTGCATTTTTGGACCAATCCAGTGAAGATTCTAGAGCAGTTGAACTTGTGCAGAATATGTTATCTTGTGTGGAGAAGGTAAGCGAGAAGCAGTATGAATGCGCGAGCAGGATTATGCTCCAGTGAGACAAAATGAGTTCTACTACACGAATCATGTTCAGAGATTAGCATTCTACTTCTTTGAGGCTCTTTACAAGAAGATTGATAGAGAAGCGGGAAAATCTACACAGAAGGGGTTGGGGAAAACGCTTGCAGTTCTTAAAGAGGCTGTCTCTCAGATTTCCAAATTCGCGGGAATTCAGGCTATAGTCGAATGTGCAGGAGAGTCTAGAAAGATTCGCATAATTGACCTTGAGATTGGGAAAGGAATACACTCAATAATTTTGATGCAAGCTCTTGCAGCACGAGACAAAAATCCCTTCGAGCATCTTAAAATTACGGCTGAGGGAACGAATTCAAGATCAATGATCAAGGTGACTGGTAGACATTTTGAGTAGTTTTGCTCAATCCTTAAACTTTCAGTTCTCGTTTAATGCACTCCTGGTAGATGATATCCTAGACCTAAACGAAGAGCTCTTTGATTTGGACGAGGACGACACAGTTACAATCTATGCTGCCTATTCTTTAGTGAATTGGATTGCACGGCCAGATTGTCTGAAGAAGTTGATGGGATTGATCAGAGACCTCAATCCTTGTGTTATGATTGTTAGTGAAGTCGAGGCAAATTGTAACACACTGATTTTTGTGGATTGTTTTGTTGAAGCTCTCTTTTTTACTTTGCCTTTTTCGATTCATTAGCAGATTGTCTGAAGGATGATGAAGAAAACAGAAGGGCTGCTGAATCAACGAGTTCTAGCTCGGCAATAAGGAACATTGTGGCTACGGAGGGGGACAAAAGGAAGATCAGACATGAGTATTGATGTCTGGAGGGCTTACTTTTTGCGCTTTGGATTTGTCGAGGTAGAACTGTGAATGTTGTCTTTATGTCAAGCGAATCTCCTGCTCAAGAATTTCCCGTGTGGGGATTCATGCACATTAGATATGAATGGAAATTCAAATAAGATGAAACTAAAATGCTATGTTTTGGTCTCCGTGTAAGAGCATGTTTGATTCACAATAGTGAACTATGCTATCAAGTTAGCAAATAAATTTTTAACTGATTTTTCTCCATTAATCATATACATTGTGTTCTAATCCAACATAAAACATGCCATAAATTGTTGACCCCAAAAAATGAGTCAACGGATGCTGGGCCCATCAAGCCAAGTCAAGTACGATTTCGGCGCGTTCCTACCGGAATAATGGCAGTAGCAATGAGGAAATGGACGCGGGAAGTACTTTGCAGCGTGAGACAAGAATGTTCGAGCTCCGACTAATGGAACGGTAGCAATCGCACTAACAACGATTGCCGAATTGAAGTCAAACTTAATCTATGTAGCAAATAAGATGGGAATATGTGGAAGGATAGATAATATATATATAGAAGTTGCTATATTGTATGTTGGAATATACGCTCGATAAACATGCGAAAAGATAATCAAATGAGTGTTTGTTGGTAGTTTCTTGAGAGTTCAAGTATCTATTTTGAACGTATGATTGTCCCCTTTTACTCCATAAAAGTCCAACCCTTTTTAGGTTACAAGAATACCCTATTTATACTACATTAGCCGATGTGGTGTTCGTTGGATAAGAACCATGTGACCTTATCTCTCTAATTGGAGCATCACATCTATCTATTCATACAATTAATACATTTGATAAGGGGTCAGCTGCCCTATACAATAGGCTGACATACTGACAACTTTATTACAGACGTTACATTAATCACTTCAAAGAAATTTTCAAATCTTTTTTTTTTAGGAACAACGTCAGTTTAAGGACTTTTGGCGCTTTGGAGCTTCGGACACTTTCAAGGGCCTCAGCTTCAAGCTTTAGTGCTTCGCCTAGGAGGGAGCAGTTCGGCAACAGCTTCAGACTTCGGTGAAAGGACTTCGGATGTTTGTCTCTTTTTCCATTTTCACTTCATTGACCTTCCTATGACTTTCCCATAGACTTCCTGTCAATGTGGCTTTGCTATCCACGTGGCTATCCTCGTAGCAATTTCTCCTAGAGCCTCAGAGGCAAGGCGTAACATAAATGATTAAAATTACGATTCTGAAACATAAAACAACAGTGCTATATTGCCAAGGGAGTTTGCTAGGATTTTGTACAAATACACACTTGACAGATTTTCATTGGCAAATGAAAAAAAAAAAAACTGTCAATCGGGGCTGCCATTTTAGCCCCCGTCCCTCGTACAAGGAGCTTACTCCTACACAAAATATTTACTTCAAAATATGTTTAAAATATATTACTTTTTCTTACTTACAAATAAAATTTATGTTGGAAATTGGTTTAAAACACGAGAATGATTGGTTAAGAATCGAAAACCAAACATTGGAAAATGTGACTTAATGTCACCTCGGCCAAAACGTAATCCGATTATTTGTTCTTTGCCGCTTCGAAATGGAAGGCTCGGGGGCAATGTTCCCGAAAGAGAATTTTGTTTTTCATGTATAATTAGTGTCTCAAAATCAATTTCGGATGAATGAAAAATTGTGGTCCAAAATTGGAATGGAAAAGGTGAAAAATAGGATGACGTTGTCGCTCGAGCGAACACCAAGCAACGGGCTCACTGAAAGTGTTACTCGAGCGACGTAGCGAGTAGACAGCGAGTGAAAATCTGAAAATGCGCGACTGTTGTATTTTGGATCACACTACTTCGTCCACAACCCTTTAAAATCTATAAATAAGACCTTAGGGACGTCCCAATATTCACACCAATGATATGCAATCATATAGCATTCATTCTCTCATTTCTCAACAAAATTCTGCATTCTTGTTGCATAAATTCTGATTTTCTTCACCGGAGTTCATAAATCATGTTTTGGTTCGCCGTTTCTTGTATATTGTAGTGCTACTCAACTAGAAGATAGTCGTTGTATCTTTGGAGTTGATTGTCATAAATCGTAGGCATCGTTGTGGGGCAAATTTGACTTAAGGACAAAGTGTTCAACACTTGTTTCGACTTTGATATTATTGCTGATATACTACATATTTTTTAGGATTTATTTGGAGTTCATTTCCTATCGTTACTCTACCGAAATTTCTACAGAATTTTAAAGGTAATTTGAAGAATTTCCGGCGTTATTTGTCACTCCACACACGAAATTTTCCAACAATTTAATTGTTTAGACAGTGGAGTAAAAATTACTTTCAAAATATATGTAAGTTAATTATTTTCAATTTTAACAAACAAAAATAATATTCAATATCAAACTTGCTTATTTACTTATAGTTGCATGAACAATCCTTAACAAAATAAATCGTCCATATCTTCCTAAATTGTTACGTTGATCCCATGGAAACACGTCCCTCTTTAAATTTTTGGACACCGGCCGAGAAAGTTGTCAAAAGTATCTACTTAGTGAAATAATGAAATCTGCCCTGTTAGGGATGCAATACTTTATTACTATATTCTGGAGAAATATTCTTGTAAACCCTAAAAAATGAACCTAAAAAACTTCAAAATGTCAGTTCCATTGCATTGGTTTCTTCTCCATTCTCCTCATTTGTCTTCTTTATGTGTCATTTTCTATCCACATTTAAAATACAGTATTTTTCATCGTATCTAACTCGAATTTTCTGTTATTGCCTTTTTTGTTACATCAACAAATTCTTCTGCTTCTTTGAATACTGTATTGATTTTTTGTTTTAGTATTACTGTAACTTATTTACTTCAAATAAAAAAGGTAACTTAGATACATGTTTGGAAGTAAAATGTTTCTTAAAAGTAAGTTTTTTAATTATGTTTAAGAGCTTGAATAATGCTACTTTGATAGAAAGATGTGACATAATCCTTGATGTAAAACGTGCTTGCATGCTTATAACCGAGTTTGGAGAAGTAAAACTTACTTGAAAATACCAAAACGAGGTTGAATCGCTTGATTATTTATTTCTTGATTTTCACACTGTCTTGTACCCATTTATTGGTTAGAAACTCAATCACCAAGGAAGGAGTTTGATGTTCACAATCCAAGAACCTAATTTGAGATGTTATACTTCCAAAATAAGTCATCACCCTCATGTATTTTTCTCTCTTTTGTATAATCCGAATTGCATTGTTCTCTTTTTTATTTTTATTTTTGTGATAGAGTGAGTGTTTATGGAAGTTAGAGGTGGTGGGGAGTTATGGTTTCAAATTCAAAAAAAAAAAAAAAACTAAACTCTCCCTCCCAACTATTTCTATGCAATTCGGTCAGGTCAGCCCACATGGGCGACCCGTTTTCTTCCAATACTTGACATAATGGGTGTTGACAAAATATGATTGAATGAAAAAGTTGATATATTTGGAATCTCCAAACCAATTTCGAATGAATGAGAAATTATGATCTAAAATTTGAAGAAAAGAGAGAAAACTAGCTGGAAATTTGTCCAACTTCGTCGCTCGCCTATCACTCGAGCGAGGAGGCGATAGGCGAGCTACAAGAGTCTGTTTCTGACACTCGAGCGACGCAAGGGCGACAGGCTAGTGAAAGCAAAAGCTGCGACCCTTGACAAAGGTTGTTGAGTTTGAAGTGCGACACTTCACTAACAACCATTCATCCTCTATAAATTAGACCCTTGGGACTTTCATCTGTTCATCCCAATAATATGCAATCATACCATAACATTAGATTCAGCTTTTCCTAAAATTCTGCATAAAAAGCAGTTTTTTCCATTTTTATACGAAGGAGTACAAAAATCAATCTTTGGTTCGTTGTTCTTGTGTTTTGAAGTGCTACTAACACAAGGAGATTATCATTGTATCTTGGGAGTCGATTGCCATTATCCGTGGGCAGTGTTGCGAGGCAAATTCATCTTAAAGACAAAGAGTTCAACTCTTGTCTCGACTTTGCATACATTTCTTTTGGCGTTGCTTTGACATTCTTTTCATTTGGTGCAATCATATCCTTACCGTTACTCTGTCCAATTTTTGGTAAAATTGGTAAGTTGATTTTTTGGTTTAGTCTTCACTCAAATCCATCACCTTTTTCAACAAAAATAATAGAAAGAAAAATGTATTTTGAAAAAAATGGGGATTGAACAATGAGTTGATAGTTCAGTGTGGTATAACTTAAAAACAATTCAATGTTTTTGGCATGTTTTGTAGTTTAAGCTTATTGGTTATACTCTAAGTTGCACAGAAACGAGAAATAAAACGCGACATGTCACATGGAATTACTACTTAATATTAATTCAAACTCTAATCACTTGTTAACTTCATTTTAGTACAAGTAAAGCACAAAATTATGCAAATCTATAGCTGATGTCCGTAATTAAGTTAATTCTCAGCCCACAAAAAGTCCATAAGAATGTGCAATCCTTAATCTAAGTTAAATATCAGTTCAGAATATTTAGGACAAAAACTTCCTTAAATTTCCGCAAGGTTTTCGAATTTTTTAAAAAATAAGAAACTTTTTTCGGAATTTCTGAAAGGTTTACTAGAGTTTTTAAATTTTTGAAAGTGACACCCAAGGAAAATGCTAGCATCTTTGAAGTTTCCGTGCAACTTAGGACCTAAACACATACTCAAACAATTTATTCGTTGAATACAATATTAGAACAAATAAAAATCTTGAGTTCAAATCTCCCTACCACTCAATTAAAAATCTCCACTTGTCATGAGTCATTTGATATTACAAAGTTTATGTTTTATTTTTTAGTTTCTTATACTTGTAAGCAATGCAATCAGACAAATAAGGAGTTTTCATGGCAATTTCTTAGGTGATTCTTGATAAAATGTTGTTATCAGTTAGCCTGTTGTCCTCCAGTGAGCATTTGGATTCCAATACCTGTTTGTACTGTTAACAAAACAATGGTAATCTAGAATCTGAAACCATAGGCTGAATTGAATATATTGAACAAATCGGCCCGAAATAGTTGTATTACATGATGGAATGTGTCAACTCATTGTAAGCAATGTTGGAAAATAGTCGCTATCAACTAGGTCGATATTTTTTATGGAAGTACATTTAGGTATTGCGTACATTTATTAGGCCGTCCTAATATTCTTATTGTATACAATAAGGACGTTTTGGCACCTATTTCTGGGTGTGAAAGGAAAGGAAAATTGCCGTATCAAGTGGACGTTGCTATCTCTATTGAGGCTAGATCACTACAAATGATATTTTATAATGGATTTTGCTACTTGTATCTTCAAGACACTCCTTAGAAGCAGGTTGATTAATTTTAAATGAAAGGTATGACAAGTAAAATCTTCATAAATGGATGACAACGAGACTTGAACTATATACCTTTATCTTTATTTGATACAATATGAAACCATTGTTTCTTTTATTTATATTATATGTTATTAATAATCATGTCATGATAAATTTGCTATTTATAGCATTAGTATAAAACATATTCTTGAGAATTGAGTAGTAATAGAAAACAATTTGCTGAGTCAAATTTTGAGATGAATGAAATATTCCCCACTGAATAACTTGCTCTAATGGAGATTTCAGATAAGTATATGTTATCAAAGAGTTCTGAGAATATGGAAAGTGAGAGTTTAACAAAGCAAAATGGCTTCAATTTAGATGAAGTTTGGGGAGATTCACCATATAAGGATTCATTCACTTCTGATTATCAAATTGAGCAAAAACTGCAGCAGTTTGTAGATTTTGGAAGATTAGACGATCAGTATCTCGACAATGGTTCTCAACCATTTCAATCATTCAACGATGAGATTATGAATCTTGTTGATACTGCATTTCAAGATTCCGAGCTTAGTGAATCCGAGAACAAAAGGCCCCGTGTTCTTAGTCCAACGTCGCTTGAGATTCTGCAGAAATATGGAAGCAGGCTCAAAAGATTTAATCATGAGGAGAAAACTGTCGGGAGATACGGAACAGAATGCAATAAGAAAGGCAGCCGAACTCTGTCGATAGAAACTATAATCCGGTTAGCAGCAGAAGAATTCATCCAGTCTAGTTCTCGAAGTAGCTATGAACTATCCGTGCTTAGCCATCCATACGCGGGTGCAATTTTGGGCCAAGTCGAAGAAGATTTTAAAGAAGTCAAACTCGTCCTGAATCTTTTATCTTGCGCGGAAAAAGTAGGAGGTGAGCAGTATGAACGTGCGAGGAGGCTCCTGCTCGAGTGTGCCAAAATGAGTTCAAGAACAGGGAACCCTGTGGAGAGATTAGCATTCTATTTCATCGAAGCTCTTTACGAGAAGATTGATCGAGAAACCGGTAAATTTATGGGCAAAACGCTTGCAGATCCTCAAGAGGTGTTGAAGAGCCTGAATACTACTCAAATTGCATTTCACAGGTTGCTACCTCTCTCTCAGATTACCAAATTTGCGGGAACTCAAGCTATGGTCGAACATGTAGCAGAGTCAAGAAAGATTCATATAATTGATCTTCAGATCAAGAATGGAATACATTGCACGATTTTGATGCAAGCTCTTGCAAGTCGAGATGAGCATCCTGTCGAGTATCTTAAAATTACGACTGTGGGAACAAATTCAAGATCAATGATAGACGAGACAGGTAGGCATTTGACAAGTTTTGCTCAATCCTTGAACTTGAAGTTCACGTTCAATGTTGTCATCGTAGACGATATTCTTGATCTTAACGAAAAGCTCTTTGATCTTGAGAAGGACGAAACTATTGCAGTCTATGCTGACTACGTTTTAAACAATTGGATTGCGCGGCCAGATTGTCTGGACAAGTTAATGCGATTGATCAGAACCCTCAATCCTTGTGTTATGATTGTTAGTGAAGTCGAGGCAAATTGTAACTCTCCATTTTTTGTGGAGCGTTTTGTTGACACACTCTTTTTCTATGGTGCATTTTTTGATTCCATGGCAGATTGTCTGAAGAATGACGAAGAAAACAGAATGGCTGCTGAATCAACATGTTTCGGTTCAGCCATAAGGAACATTGTGGCTGCTGAGGGAGACGAAAGGAAGATTAGGCATGTGAGTATCGACGTCTGGAGGGCATATTTTGGACGTTTTGGATTGATCGAGGTAGAACTGAGCATGTCGTCTCTATATCAAGCAAATCTCATACTCAAGAATTTCGTGTGTGGGGATTCTTTCGCGTTCAATATGAATAATAAAAGTCTAATCATCGGCCGGAAGGGAATGCCACTGAGTTCACTTTCTGCATGGAAGTTTGAAAAGAGGTGCTAGATGGAACGTAAAAGTTGAGTTTGAGCACAGAGTTTATAAGTTCCTGTACGAGCATATTTCGTACACAATAATAAACATTACTGGACAGCATAATGTACAAAACTTTAATTCATTTTTCTTTCGAAATCCCGTCCAGGTCAGTCCATTCTGACAGCTGAACTAGTTTTGGAGTTTCATGCTACTTCTAGTAAGTTATGAATTATCTGATTATTTTCCAGTAATTGAAAACTAATGGCTAAGGCTTGTGTTTGAATCTTTTGGCATCTTTAAATGTATAATTTTCAAAATATTTTTCCGGTTAAATTTTTCCCTAATTTACTGGTATCAACTCTATGTTTTCCTTATTCGCTATGTTTTGCCTCTATCCATTAACATCTGATTTGGAATTTGATCCACTTTGCTAAATTTTTAATTTTAGATGCCTGGTTCAACATTAAGTTCAATTATTTAGATAAATATATCTGGTTTTCTGATTTTTACAGATGTAAGGTTCTATCAAACTTTATTCCTTGAAATTGTTTTATATCGAGTCACCTCAACTAAAAATTTGAGCCAGGCGAAATGGTACAATTTATTTATTTACGTTTGTTCTTGAATACGCCCTTTCGTGTGCCATCAGCACGGCCAGCTTCATTTTTCATAAAAGAACTGGCAGTCTACACATTGTACAATTCTCATAAAGGAGTAGCTCGAAACTTTTGCAAGTTCTAATACCACGTTGAACTGTCCTATCTAAAAGTGTCCTTTTGGAAAAATTACTGAGTTCTTATCTATAGCCAATTTAGAGAACCGGGCTCGAGACTCTGGGAAAAATGATCCATTACTCCCAAATGACCGTGAAGAGGTAACTTAAACATTTTTTTATACCAGATATATTATCAATAGTAGACTATAGAGGTATAAATGGATCAAGTTGTCGATATAAAATCAAAGGACAGCACGACTTGGGTCGATCATCCCTTAGCTTCCAGACCCAAATAGTTCTATTATCTTTGTTTGTTTAGTTCTTAACTATAATCCGTGCAGGCTAGGCTATTAGGTTTGACCCAACCCACCTTTATACCTCTAATAAAATTATGGCGTCATATCTCGATATCAGTATTCTCAAGAATAAGATCATGCAAGTACTTTTGCTTAAACATTGAAGTTACCTTTGGATTCTGTTCTTAAGGTTGGGATCCAAACTTGCAATCACTAAGAAACATTTGGATAGGAAAAAAGGGTACTGTATTTTGATGTGGGGTCCAATTAAATGAGTCGAGTTCTTGAATCACGTCGTCACTTTCTTATAAAAGTCTTGTTATTCAGACTTGAAATGAAACCTCAGCAAAAGCAGCAAATTCTATTTCATAAGATTCTTCGCAAACAAATTTGAAGGTATATTTTAAAGCTTTACAGGTCACTCTCCCTTATTATAAATCTTCTGCTACATTGTTTTCTTGTTTACGTCTTTTGTATTTTTTTAATTCTCCCTTATCTTGTTTGATTGCAATTTCACTTGTCCTGATTTTCTTGGTTCTTTCAAGGGCTAAAAACCTGCTTGGGCACTCATCTTTATGGGTCTCTCCTCTGCTTTTTGTTGCAGATTTAAGTCTAAATTTCATTTATTTACCCCATTAATTACTACAGTCTATTCCATCAATATAACTACATAATGTGCGTGTGGAGGACGGATTTCTCAGATTGGTCAACAGTCGGCAATTAACTTCTGAGTTTATGCCATGTAGGAATTTAGGATATCACTTCTCCACAGGCCAGATTCATTTCGTGTCAAAGGTGAGACATGTTGCACAATTTTCATAAATAGATAGCAACAGGACTTGAACTATGGACTTATACGATAAAATGTCCATACTGAGAAAATTACTCTGAGACTTCAGATGAGTATAGTTTATCACAGAGCGTTGAGAATGAAGAAAGAATTAACTTAGCAAAAAAAAAAAATGACTTCAATGTAGGTGAAGTTTGAAGAGATTCTTTCAAGTGCAGGGTAATTTTACAAAGGATTTCACAGAGAGCTACTGTTATGGATATTCAACAGACATACGTGTTTATTATCACACTAAGGTATTACCAAAAAAAAAAAAACATCGCCCCCCGAGGCACATCCGAGTTGGTGGAACAATTGCATTTGTGGGCTCGCAACCTCAGCGTGGAGAGTTCAATTCCTCGAAGGCACAATTCTTGTGGAAGGCAGTGAGGATAGCTTTCTTGGGGCCAGGAGTAAAAGCAGTGCAGAAACTTGGGAGCCAACAAGGACATAACCCGCGGTTTACCCCCTTGAGTCGCTGAGGGGCCGGTGGCTTGAGGTCCAGAAAATAGTCTGGCCAAGTTGGGATACCAAGGTATCAAAAAAAAAAAAACATCTATTAATGTGTGGTGTTATTTAATTTACTTTATTAACATATCANCTTGAGGTCCAGAAAATAGTCTGGCCAAGTTGGGATACCAAGGTATCAAAAAAAAAAAAACATCTATTAATGTGTGGTGTTATTTAATTTACTTTATTAACATATCAAGAGTGTTTATCATATATCTAACCATTTTAATTTTTTGGTAAGATTGTGCCAAAAAAATATGAATTCCCATCTCATCCTTTTGAGAAAATTAGACAAATTTACACGTTAAGAGAAAGTGTGTTAAAAGTGTGTGTATATATATATATATATAAACCTATCTTTATAACAATTAGGTCATATATTATATCATGGTTTGTCGTTAGAATGAAGACCGGAGGTCGGAAATGACCAGAGGCCATAGTCGGCAGCATGCAACCATAGCGAACTTCTTGTTGTTCTTCAATAAATGTCTCCTTCAATGATTAC
>CAIGRP010122662.1:0-24369 GCA_903798385.1 Fraxinus cuspidata
CGAACCATTGATCCATTTTTAATCGACTTAAGGCCTTTCAAACCCCCTTTTTTAATGTAACTGAAATTGGTTCATGTTGAAATGGTATCAAACTTTAAAAAAATTGTTCAAATTCAACGAAAAATGTCTCAACCACTAGGCATATAAAAAAAATTGTCCAACAAATGAAAAACTAAGTCCAATTGAATAGGACTCAAGTCTAAACCAATCAATCCAACTCAAACCAACCCAAGATTGGTCGGTTTGGATTGGGTTGGGTTTCAACCGTAATTGGATTGGTTTCAGTTTGAATTATTTACAAACAGAATATGTTGGGTTGGGTTTTGGTTAGACTCAAAACCAATCCAACCCAACTCACGTCCAACCCTACAATTTCTGTGTAAAATTCCACTTTCAATTATTTAAAATTATAAAATATTATATTTACTTAATCATTCCTATCGTTAGCCAATTATACAATTTTCAAGTTTTCGAAATGCAAAAATTAAAATATTTTTCATAGTTTCAATTTTCAACTAGACAAATCTTACATAATAAATTTATAGAAACTTCATACATTCTTTTAGAGTTTGCAACAAAATAACGAATCTCAAGATTATAATTACATAATGTAGATAGTACCATAGCTTAAATAGAATTTAACTATTTAGATAAAATTATTTTTAACATTTGTACAAATAAAATCTTTTTAAAACTTGAAATTAAAGTCAGATGAATTTTTTTTAAATAATAAAGCATGCATATGAAAGATGAAAAAGATGAAGGAAAAAGTAAGCGATTTGGGGGAATTGAAAAAAAAAAAGTCGAGACGCGAAGCAGGGCATTTTGCCTGAACTTCAAGCTTAAGTACCACCTAAACTAGATTTTTAGAACACTGACTATGATCTATTTTAAAATTAAGAATTAAGCTTTAAAACTTCAAAAATCAGATATTATTAATTTTTATTTATGAAATAATTAATTAAATATATTAAAATCACAATTCTATACAATTTGGTCATAAATTCTTGAATTAATTGGTCACAAATTATTTTTCAATCATAAATCAAAAATTTATATGTCACAATTTATTTATTTATCGCAAATTAAAAAATTTATAAGTTACAACTAAAATTTTTAGTTCACGTATTATTTATTTGTCACAATTTATTGCTCACATGTTATTTTTTACTCAGGCAATATCCGAACTATTGATCACAATCTCAAATAATTGTCACAAATCCTTTTAATCCCACCACCTACCCCACCCAATCCCAATCCATTGTGGCACCAATACCTCCAACAAACAACCATTTTAAATTCAAAACCACCACCACCACCTCACCACCACAACCACCATTTTCAACTACAAAACCACAATGCCATCGACATATCCACGCCAAATCTACCACCACCATCACATCCACCAACAAAAGTCACCCCCATCACCAAATCCAACAAACCCTTTTCAGATCACCACCACCACCTCACCACCACAACAACCAACAAAACATCATTTTCAACTACTAAACTACCACTGTCATCGACACATCCATGCTAAATTCACCATCACCATCACCTCCACCAACAAAAGCCACCCCACCACCAAATCGAACAAACCCTTTCATATCCACCACCGATCTAACAACGCCGCACCAACAAAAACCATCGCCAAATCACGATGTAATGCACAAATGCACAACCATCGCATTGCATAGTTGATGTCGCAATAGCAATCGCGAACCACCGACCATCACAAAATGACAAAACACCACAACCAAAGACCTAGTATAGATCGTCGAGAGGCAGAGGCTCCAATGCCACGCCTCAACGCTACGAGTAAAGGCGCAACCCTGGCTGGATACTAATCGTTGCTAGTGATGGCAACGGGTAGGTTCGAGCGGGGCTCGGCGGGGGTGGGGCGGGGCGAGTGCTTGCCCTGTTTCTTGCCTCGTTTCTTCTTTTTTTTTTCAGTTAATTAATATTATTTTTTAAGTTAATTAATTTAATTTTTATTTTTTTCCTTCACGGGGCGGGGTGACTTGAGATGGGGGCGCCTCCCCCGCCCCGCCAACTCGTTCAGGGCGGGGCCCCGCGGAGCAGGGAAAATAGCCATCACTAATCGCTGCTGCAACTACTGCTCCTCTAAGTTCAGAGGCTCCGATGCCACGCCTACCACTGTTCTTCGTGCAACGCCACTTGGTGGGGGTGGATTTGTTTAATTTTATATTATTATTATTAATATTTAAAATTTTAATTATATATGATTTTTGAAAGAAAAACTGGTAACTCTCAATTATGAACTGAGATCTTGAAAATACTTGGTCTATATAATTTCCACTTTTATGTTTCATTTTGCAAAAGAACTTGGCTTAAACCACGTTTCGTAGAACCCACACATATTATCTTATCATTACGTATATAATTCATAGTTTATAAGTACTTACAAATACTACCGAATAGGCACTTAAATTGAATTTTACTTGTACTCCGAATGCGGTGCTTTTATCATATATTTGGTTATTACTTTAACAATTACATTTTATTTTTCAAGAGAGGAATATTGTTACCCACAGTGTGACGGCTTTCATACCGATATGAAGCATAATCATAAATGGACCGATTTAATTCTACTTTTTTTGTGACGTTTTTACTTAATTTATAAACATTGGCCCTAAATAATAATAGTACTTTGTGTTTAAGTTTTAGGCTTTTAGCCTCGATTTGGCTGCTAATTCATAAAAAGTTTAAAAATTCAGTTAAAGTTGTTCATTAATTCAACCATACATTCATAACTATTAAACCTTTATTATTCACACATTTGTGTAATCCACTACATTATTTTTATTAATGATGTACAACTTTGTCAAATGGAGGCTTAATGTGATACTTATTGCATGGTTAGAACATCCCATAGTGACTTTTTAAATATGAGATACTTTGTCAAATGGAGGCTTAATGTGATACTTATTGCATGGTTAGAGCATCCCATAGTGACTTTTTAAATATGGGATACTTTCTAATGTAAAGAGTCAATCTTTAAAATTATATTTTAAGAAATTTTTTAAATTAACATTTTAATTTAGAAATTGGGTTCGACTTTTGACTCTCACTATAATTAAATGTATTCAAAATATTTTAATTTTCAATGGAAAAAATAATATAATAATTTAGAAGTAAGTGAAAATAAAAAGGGAAAAATAATAAATATTTTTTGAAAGTAGTAAAATTAAATGTTAAATATAAAGAGTCCATAGGAATACTTAAATTTTTTTACCATAAATTTATAAATGTTCTCTAAATTATAAAATATGCTCTTAAAAATAGAAAATCTTTTGAAATTGCTCTTAGAAGGCTTCTTCCTGTAACCAAAAACATAAAAGCAACCTATGGGAGAAGATATGAAAACAATGATATATAATAGTTTTAACTCGAAACAACTAGACTTCACAAGTAATGTACGTGTTCATAATTTCCACGGCAGCAAGACAGAAAATGTATTGAATTTTCATATACAAATTTGGGTTAGAACTCGCACTACCGGACAAAAATAATACACAAATTGTACATTTATTTCCTGTCTATTAATAATTTTACGTAAGCGCCAACAAAAAGAAAACCCGATTCTACACAAGTTACTCCTTGTGTACAAACTTCAAGGTACGTCTTAAATATTTGTCATCTGCACTCAAGCATGACTTTGCAATTTCGAGTAATTTCGAGTTAACTGCCAACATTTCATCAGACATCTGTAATATGCAAAACAAAACAAAAAACGAATGTCGAAATATGTGAATGTACCCCTGCATTTATTTAGGATAAATGTGAAAAACTTGCAAGTCTCACTTTTAAGTATAAAGAAAAGAAAGATGTGGTAGCTTAAAGAATTATTTGGGTATCTGGACATCTCAGATTTAAATAAAATCATATGAGATTAATCCCTAGCACTAAGAAACTTGTGTTCTTGCACCATTGGTTCAGCATATTACCAAATACTACCTAATGGTCTTGTAGGGAAGCAAAATTGAGGTATAGGTTGTTACACTCACTGTAAAGGATGATGCTATACAGTTGCAACCTTCCAATGCAAGCTTTCCTCGAACAGCCTAAGTGCCAGCATTCGAATTTGGCAATACATGTATTAGTCCATAAGTGCAATAGATAGTAATTCAAATTATGCCCATTTATGTTGTAAATATAATTTACAAAGAGAAATTAAAACAAAAAAGAATTGGAGTTTTAAAAAGGAGGAAAATAAGAAAGCCAACTTACCATAGAAGTCTCTTCCAAAACGATATTCACAATTTTCTGAAGAATAACAGCAGAAAATGACAAAAGTTCTTGAGGATATACCGGTAAACCAAAGAACAATTTGTCATTGCCCATTACCTGAACAGTACAGAAATCAATATTATGGTGTACAAATAAGGAATACAACCAAAAGGGCACATACGTAGATAGAAGTGTGCAAGTGTGTGTGTGTGACAGAGATGAACATCTGTACATTGGCACCAACAAGCAAAAATATGTTACTAGATTATGTCATTCTAGCAAAGACTTACAAAATAACACCCATTGTCTCCACTTTGAGAAGATCAAATAAGACCTCAAACTCACTCAAATCAAGGGGCAATGTCACAACTTCCCAAGTGTCGTTCACTTCGAAAACAAACTTTACCGAATTCAACTAGAACATAGCTTTTGCTTTTATTAAATTTCTTCTGTAAGTATATTATTATGTCCATAATGTAACAGTTTTGGTTAATATGAGTAAGAAAAAAACTACTGTCGAAATTTGACACCTAATTGTGGAATCTTAAATGCGGTATGAAGCATTATAGAGCTTCATAGATAAGAAATATAAGGTTGTTCGGTCTTAGCTTCTTCAAACTATTCCATTTTCATGTCTGCTTTGGGTTCTTCAGGTTTTTCTGTTTTGGATGTTTGTACATATTTTTGTATACATACAAAAATTGTCCTAGGCAAGACTCACCCAGTCCCAGCTCCAGTTATAAGGGGGGGATACAAGGTCAAGACAGAAATGTGAATCCCTTTACCTCGAGCCTTTTTAAGAGTAACCCACTCAAACTATTTCAAATATTCTCTCTTCCAAACTCTGATTGTACCAAAATAATTCAAGGTATTCTACCAAATATTACGCAGCCAGAATCATATAAACATAGCAGGTACTGAGGAAATGAAGTATAAAAAAATTGGATCCACAAGTACCAAGCTTCAGCAACATAACAGAAGTACCTCTCTGCTGGATGCATGGTATGGAAGTGGATTTTGGGTTAATCCTGCAGACAATGAAATGATTGCGCATGACACCTTGATTTTCAATCTTGGCAACATCCTGTAACAGTGAAATGAATTATCAATAGGAACAAAGTGAATAATACAAGTTCAAGAAAAATATGATATGGAATTCACCATGATTGAGAGTCCAGGATAGACAGCACAAGCTTTGGGATGCAAGCAACTCCTTGTTCAAGGCTCCCTTCAATTATAAATTGGTGAATCAGAACATAGTTGAGAAAGATTAAAAGATAACTAAGCTACTTCCAGTTGATTTCTGCAAAGACAGATATAGCTTCTAATTATATAGAAGCAATAAACAGATAAGGAATCTGTAATAGTTAGGTGCCAACCATATGTTTCACCAAGTGAGAAAATGAAAGAAAAAGAAAAAAAAAAAAAGAGGAAAATAAACCTGGAACCATCACCATGATGCCACATAATTTGCATATTAACGAGATTATCCCATCAACATCACCAGGCACCAGCAAGCCTATAGGAAAATCTCACTGATTCAGCACTTACTTTTGCACTAAAATAGTGCCAGAGAACGAAGCGGGATATGAAAGAAAAATGAAATAGAATATTAAAGATTAAAAAGGAGAAACAAGGACTTAGCGACGATGAAAACAAACCAAGTCACCAGAAAATTTAGCATCAAAAAGATCTCTTTTCACACCACAGATTAGCTTCGAGTAAATTTATTATTCAAGTGGAGTACATATTTCAGTGGGATGAGGTACCAGAAATTGTTCTAGAATATTATTATTTGCATCCTACTATAGACAAATAGTAGAACTAGAAACGTTCCATAAATGAAACACTCGGTTCATTAAAAATATATACCATTTCTTCATTTTATTAATCTAGAGCAGTGAATCCTTCAAGATAGGGTGATTATCACGAGAACTATCTCTGCATGTTAAGTGTCCTTATAACCGTCAGATCCCAAGTCCTAAGCCACTGATTCAGTTCGAATAAACATGTAATGAAAAGTTGCATCAGAGGACTCAGGAAGAGAAGGCCAACAGACCCCATCTCTCCCAAATTCCTAAGAATTGTCAACATCCACAGGAAACCATTTCCAAAACACTTACCACCATTGCTAACATCACACAAACACCAGCATGAAATCTATGCCCCCAATCACTGTTGCAAACACTCCCCATCAAGCCATATTCCGTAGATTGAAACTATACATCACAAAGACGGTTCAATGAGGGGTTAATCGGTGAGGAGAAAAGATTTTGGTTAGTTCATGAGGAATTGTAGTATGTGGTGTCTGTAACTGTAGATCTTAAGTGAAAGATAACAGTAAGGGAGGCAGTAATTATGCCATCTAATGATGTCTGGATTTTTGGTAGGATTATCTAGATCATTTTCTTAATCCCATTGAATTATTTACTGCAAGTGGTTTTGTTTATAGGAACTTCTAATATGGTGCTGGAGACTATAGCAAGATGTAGTTGCAGTTGATGGCTATGATGCTCGGACTCAGGTACAGACCTACATGTTAAGTCTTTTATTTTCTAAAATGCTTATTAGTACAAAATGTCCCTTCGTTTGGCTTTTAGTGTGCAAAACATCCCTACATTTCAATTTTTTGCATTTCCACTCCTATTTACACATTTCATTGTGGAAAACATCATTTTTATCAATTTTTATCCAATTTCTTAATAAAAATTTGTGAAATGACAAATATACCATCTTATTTAAATTTTAAAAAAAAGGAGAATAAATAAAGAATTAATTGCAAACATAGGCACAATATTTTCAAAAATTACAAAGTCACAAAACCAATTAAAATAATAAATTTTTATTATACTGTTATTTAAAATAGTAAATTTTTTTTTTTATATAATAAAACAACTAAAATAGAATAATTAAATCAAAAAATTAAAAAAACCAAAACCCACCACACCCCACCCCACCCCAAAACCAAACCCAAACCCAAACCCAAGACCTAAGCACCCTACCCCCACCCCCAATAGTAACTTCTTCATCGCCACCACCCATCAAACACTTACATTTCGACCACCACCAACTCCAGATCATCAACAACTTCTTTTAGATAAAAATCAACTCCAAGCAGCAGCTTCAACATCATTTCGACCACCAACGACTCCTCCAAATTTGTAGCCAATCCTCGCACCAATACTTAGCTTTGTCGCTACCCACCAAATCACAGACGCTAAATTCTTCAACCCGAGCAGTCAAAATCACCACCCAAATCACACCAGTTGTCTCATCTTTCTCAAACCATCGCCTGGCTGTGCTGATATTGCCAGTCACCTTTATCGCGACCAACACGCGGCGATTTTCTTCTCCACACCAACCCACAGTCATCTTATCCCTAATTAAAGCCCCAATATAGTTTTCTTCTCCATACCAATCCATACTGAATATACTAAAGGTGGACAAACAATCAGTGATGTTCTCGGCCCCAAATAATCATAAGAGTCGCCTAAAATAAATTAAGAATTGATTTCCCGGTGAGGGGTGGGCGGTGGGGGTGGTGGTGAAGAAGTTTCTCGTTTTGAGGGTGGGGTGTTTGGGGAAAAAGATTCAATTTTTTGGTTTTGGGGGTGGGAGAAGAAGATGAAGTTATTATTATTTTTTTTTTTAGTTTTCATTTTAAATTATTTCTTTGGACTCATTTGTAATTTTTTGGAAAATTTGGACCTATGTTTGCAATTAATTTTTTATTTATTTATTTTTCTTTTGTTTTTGTTTTATTTAAATAAGAGGGTATATTTGTCATTTCACGAATTTTTATTGAAAAATTGGATAAAAATTAATGAAAATGATGTTTTCCACGATGAAACGTGTAAATGAGTGTGAAAATGCAAAAAATTGAAATATAAGGACTTTTAGCACACGAAAGGCTAAATGTAGGGGCGTTTCATACTAATAAGCGTTTTCTAAAATGTAGGCTACAGGACCGTAGCTAAAAAAAAGTCCAAATTTCATTAATATGACTTTTTTGTCAACCTTATTAACCTATCAACACTGTTAATAAGACTTTTTTGTCAACTTGATTAACCTAAAAATATTAGTAGCAATGAGAACAATAACTCATTTGACTAAAATCACGAAAATTGTGTAACAGATGGAAGATATATTCCCCTATATAAATTGCCGTGTACGGATAGAGTGCCCATTTCCGTATCGTGTCATGTCGACACGGGTACTACCATTTCGAAGAGTTCAAGCATCATAGCTTGATGGAAGAGGGGTGGAAGTTCTGGTTAGCTTGGGGTGATTGGGGAAAAGAGATGTTAGATTGATTTTTCCTTTCTGAAGCTGGACTGCTCGACTCAATTTGGATAAAAATGACAAATGACACGATTCATACTATCTTCTGATGAACAGATCCAAGTCAGACTCAGCCAATTCACATGAAAGGAAGGGAGTACTGGAATTTGTAGATATTACCTAACTTTTCTAGTATAGATATATAACAGCTGTTGTATATGATATTACACTTATATTTATCCTCGTGAAAAATGATGTTATCAAATAATTCCAGTGAAACAACTTGTAGCACAGTTATCTGGTTGAAGTATTTGACTAACCATCATCTGGCTCTACATTTCGCAAACAATTGACTGCTGCATCTATCAGCACATCCGAATGAGAAATAAAGCCACCCAATAATGCAACCTGGCACATGAAAAAGAAAAGGATATCAGCCTATGTTTACCGTATATGATAGTAAAATTGAACACGAAATTGATACCTCAGCTGTTTCAAGATAAAGATTCAACTGTCTCCGGCAAGTGAGAATAGAAGGTATTGTAACTTCATTAAATGCTAGACAAGATTTGATGAAGTTGATGTTATTATTTCCATCTCTCATGGATTTAACAGCTAAATTATTGCTGGAGTGAATGAGGGTCTCCTGCAAGCCAAGTTTAGAAATTATTATGTACGGGTGGAATATTTATTTCTATATCAAGTATGAACAGCACCAAAACTCCGAATAATCAACCTTGCGCGTAATGTAAGACCAAGATACACATTGGTACACAGATTAGAGTATTATCAACTAAAAAAACCTCCGCAGTCAAAAATAACTTAAAGAAAAAGGGCCTGCCCATGATGTGGAAAAGTCTCAAATCACAAAGAAACTAGAATGGAAAACAAGTAGAGCACATGTATTTGATCCTGTGAAGGTACTGTTAGTTCCAAAAGCATCTTCAGCCCTCTCCTTTCATAAGGTCAATAGAGATAGGAGAAATAGGATCTCCTTTTCCTTTTTTGTACTGGTGTATTTTATTCTAGAAATGTACAACAAAAAATACTAAATTCTTTCATTAATTGTATGCTGAGTTCATCAAGAAACTTGGGGAGAAAGTGTTTTTTAATTCTAGAAATAAGGTGTTCATCTAAAAGTTACAATTTTAATTGTAATATCTGTAACATCTTTCTAGTCATACCTGTAGTTAGTTGTTTAACTAAAAAACCTACTTATTTCATATTAGACTTTCTCATACATTTATATGTAGACTTTTAGTGTCAGAAGAAGGATAAACACATACATATTTGAATAGATATTCGCATGTCATGGCCATTGTAGTAATGTTATGATTGATAGTATTAAATCTCTAATCTCCAAAGATCATAGATCTTGATGTCATAATAGATTACGTCAGAAGATACTGACTTTGTATTAGCATTTGAAGTATAGTATTTTATCAGTGTATAATGAGAGATTTGATAATCTACCTTACATAAAATGGTGGAAGTGAGAAACAAGTTGCAATTCAGGTACATAATTTTTTTTCTTAATCTAGCAATTCAAGTACATTATGAAAAATCTTGATTGAGAAACATAATTATACATGAAAAAAAAATAGAAAAACCTGGAGTACACTCATGCTTCCAAAAGCTGCACGACATTCAGTGAGAAAAGTTAAATGTTGTTCGACCTCCAGACCATAGTCAACCTGAAAGTAACATGCACTAATATGTATTGGCAAACCAAATTCTTAGCTCTGTGATAGTAAACTGCATTGAACCTATTACACTGAAACTATAATATTTGAAACTAGAAGTAGGTTACCATATACACAAAGTGGGAAATCAGATGTGCTGGATGTTGATAATCATCCTTTCTTATATTTAAGAAGTCTACACCATCACACAAGGCCTGAGAAACTTCAAATAGAACCTCAATGACCGCTGGATCTCGTACACAACCATTCCTGCAAATATAAGTGATAACAGGATAGCTCAGCAAATTTTTGAGAATAGAGAAACCAAAAACTTCTGAAAATCTTATCTTTCCACATGCAAAAACTGGTGCACAAAAGATTCCATGTATTAGAAAATTTTCATCAATAAGTACCAAAATACAACAGATTGCACAGCGTTGACAGTCAGTCAAATGGCTGGAAATGATCATTTTAACTAAAACTTAGACAATCAGACAGACCATTCTCGCCAGTATATTTAAAGACGAAACTGAAGTCTGTTTATCACTTCACTCGAACAGGTTCCAGTAATACGGCGAATGTGATTCCATAATACAAAAAAGAAAGACTTTTGAACTCTTTATGGGGGGCAAAGAATTATACCTTGTGGCCATACTAAGAATGTGCATATTGATAGTGTTTCTTGAGCTCCCATACATCACATCTAAGATGTCAATGAAATGATTCTACAAAAGCATTAGATTTTAATGGTGATTAGTAACTAACAATAGTTTACAAGGATCTCAAACCACGTGATATTTGTGCTGTGATGATATAGAGAGATTATGACTAGGCTAATGGAGGTTTTGAAACCCAAATGCGCAAGTGAAGAATGAAAAAGCGATCACTAACAGTATCTGCAACAGTAGTATAACGAACAACTTCAAAAAATTCCCAAGTTCTATAACTATATTACATTTCAATTAGAAGCATACCAGAGCTAATATGTTTTCAATATTGGCAAAATGTGTAAGAAGTTTCAAGAAAATTGACTGCAAGCTTGCTAGTTCATTTTCACCAATCTCATCTTCTCGTGCACGTTGAAATATGCCATCCAGGATCACATTTAGATAAGTTTCCTGTAAAACGGATGTGAATTAGAGAGATGTGAGCTTCCAGAACAAAGAATCTCCTTGTTACCCAGAGTACAAATTCTCACTTACAAATTACGCTAAGAACTAAAATCGTCACAAAAATTAAGGGGTCGTTCTCTTTGTCTTTCAGTTTTGTGTTTTTAGTTTTGAATTCATTTTGGGTTTCGTGCTTTGAGTGTCCATTTTGAGATTGTTGAAAACGTATTCTTTATGCCATTTTTAAAAATTGTTTTGAAAAATAAAAAAATCCAAAAATCCAAGTTATAACTGAAAACACCCAAAACGTTGTCGTTTTGGGTTTTCTTTGTAAATTTTTTAACTTCTTTCAAAAACGAGTTTTCGAAAATAGGAAAGAAAACGCGTTTTCACTGTTTTGGAAAATCAAAAACGGAAAAAGGCTATGTTTCTCTACAACCCTGCCTAAGAATAAAGTGGTCTAGATCTTGTAAAGAACATTCCAGATTAACTTCTTTAACCGCAAGAATAAAGCTACAGAAAAATTGCTTTCAAAACCAAGAATCGGTCAATTTTGGCACCCTGCCCCCAATAAATAGCTAAATAAAAGAAGAAGAAAAAAGAAAGTTTACTTTTCTTGCTAAACTTGACCATAGCATTAAGGGTGTGCTTGACTGGAGGGAGAAGTTGGCAGATAGAAAAATTAGAAGGGAATCTGTGTTAACTGTATTTTCCTCCCGCTTTGGTACGATGGATGGGAAAGAAGTCTTTCATTTGAATTTGCTACATATCACTGGAAATAAAATAAAAAGAATTCTCTTTTCCCTTTCCTACTTCTGCTTCCTCCTACCAAAACAAATATATCATGGACTTGGCTTCGTTTGCATTAGTAGCAGACTACACCAGGAGATCACAAATAGTGATGTAGTATCTAGCTAGAGGACGGGGGAGGAATCTGTTGGAGACCAGAACTGGAGACTAGAACTCATGTCTGCATATAGTGTATTTGTATGTGAACATTTCCTTGGATTTTCTGCTTACAACTATTCTTCTTTCACCTTTATGTATTCCAGTAGGAATCTACAAAGTTTGTGTAGAAGCTAATAAATTTAGCTGAAAATGCAACACTAAAATATATGGTTGTCATTCTATAATTCATCAAAAAAGGATGACATAGAACCTACCAAGATTTGTATAACTCTTTTCTGTATTTTAAATCACATGGTAAAAGATCCATTCTACAGGGATACAAATAACCAAAAATAGGAAACTTATGAATTTCGATCTTAATCTTCCAACAAATTTAAATATTTTCCTCTATAAAGAAAAGAAAAGGATAACAAAGTATTCTCTCCACAAGCAGAAAGTATTATACACTAGTTGTGCTGAAAAAGGAAACTAGTGAACAAGGAAAGTCAAATCTTCCAACATTTCCCTCAAATTAGTGAGGAGATATTTCTCATTCACAACTTATCTAGAACTTGACTGAACGTCGCACAAGAAAATCCTTTTAACTCAGATGCAGCTAATTGTCTTCCCTGAAGACATATATTAACACCTCTATCAACATTTACAATATAAATATAAAATCAGTAGGAATTTCCAGAAGATACAACTGAATTATAGAGCCCATCGAGTTTGTTGCAATAACATGGCTGAATAATTTGCTCTTGCCACTAAGCCAGAGGTCATTAGACCCTTTACTTAAAACTAACCACATAGAGGGTATAAGCTCCTATAGCAAAAGGACAAAAACTGTGCAAATAGGTTGTGAACAAAGTCCAATGTAAGAAAATACAAGTTGGCCTCTATAAGAGAGAAATAAAAGAACCAAATAAACTGAAGCTCACTTGGTCGAGCAACAACAAACTGAGGAGAAAAAGCTCTGTTGATTGATGAATTTGATAAGAAGGTAGCGGAAGCGCCAATGAACAAAGGTCACAAATTGCACACTCCAACAACAGGTGCAGAAAAGACCGATAGCAAAAGCCAACTAGTGAAGGACAGAAATTATTAGGACCAGTGTCTTTAAACAGCAGGAAAGAGGCTTCTTCTAAAACTCCAGAGTAGCTAAAACGTATAGTTAAATTGGTTAAGAAATTTAAGAACCTAACCAAGCCTGCCCGACGAACCCACGCAGAAATCAAAGTGCCAAAGTCAAGCGCAAATCGTCAACTCCAAAAAACTGGGTCTAGAAAACATTGGCATGAGCAGAAAACATGGGACATCCTTGTCCACACAGCAAAAGAGAATTTAAGTGGAACTGTGAAGCCACTATAAGTCTATCAAAATATATTGACTGAACGAGAGGCACAAGGCCGCTCACCAGAGAAAAGAAACAAAAGCTAGTTTAACTCAATGCAAGATCCAATCTTGCTATGATAACATGTTGGAAATTGCAAAGTAAAAGTATTGAGAAAGAAAACAAAGAGGATTAGAAAATTTATATAACTCTTCAGTCTTCTCTTGTCCTTTATATTACAAAGTATTCGCATGGTTACAAATGACCAAATAGGAAAGTTATAACCGCCTACCATAATCTTCCTTGTGAATATTCTTCAAATACTAACCATAACTTGTGCAATAAAAGTTTACCATAATCTTTCCAATACAAAGAAAAGGACAAAAAACAGAATCTCCATGGAATCTGAATATATACTACACTAGTTATACTGGAAAAGGAAACTGCTGAACTCGTTAAGATCATCTCCAATGCATTCTATGAACTGCTACCTAGGTGGCATGGAAGTTAAAAGACTTCTGGTCTACATGGCATTAATGTCTAACAAATAGACACTTAAGTATTAAATTAGTCTCTAATACATTCTATGGATTGTTATCTAGGTGTCCTTTATTTTCTTAAAATAAAACAAAATCACAATCAAATCTGGATAGAATATATAGATTTGGAAAAGAAATATCATTTTGTTGAGTTACTTCGTCTAATAGAGCTTCTGAATCTAGAAAAAGCTCTAGATGTTGTCTATTTTTTTATTATGATACCTTGATGGAGTTTCGTAATCTAGCATTGGAAAGGAATTTTTTCAAACACCATCTATTCATGCTTATGTGACAATTTTTAGCCATTCACTATTACATTAAAGATGCTCTAAATCAAATAATTCAATAATATACTACTCCAAAAATTATCTTTCTTTTTCTTCTTTGCAAGGATATCCCTCAAATGATCACGTTATTCTTTATCATAGAAACCACTATATCTTTATTCAATAATCAAAAGCAATTTAACATATGCGCATTTAGAAGATCGATCATATAAAACAGAAAAAAATAACTTTTTTCTAGACAAAAAAGTTGAACTTACAAACTGATTCTCGAATATTATGTCCAAATAAGCATCCGCAACCTTTAAATATGCATCCAGGCTGTTGTAACTAGATATAACCTGAAATATGGACATCTCTCAAAAATCTATTATAGAATTCTTAATAAGAAGCAGAAATGTTTGGCTTATGATGATGAAATGAATCCTGAAGACACTTGAAGCCAATTTAAAGCCTAAAGGAAAAAAGAAAGGTGTTATAGACTGAAAAAGAATGTCGAGACAACTTGATTGGAGAATGAAGAGACATATTAGAATGTAAACAAGTAGAGATGATATTCAGTAAACGGTAAGAATGTGGTAAAGCAGACAACTAACCCATATGCCAATCTAACAACTGATTTTCATTTAAATGAATTGTTCTTAGTTTAGCCAACTAGAACAGCTGAATGAGAAACTCCTTAAACACGATCAATACATTTCTAACTCAACAAAATCAGGCAACAAAGAATCAGGATTCAAAGTCTCTGATTAAAGGCTTGTTTGTCAAAGATTTTTTAAAAATCATTTTTCCCCAAAATTGCTTTCCACACACATTCTAGGGGACCATCAATTTTTTCCCACTTTTTAAACACACATTCTCCAAAACAAAAATCATTTTTCCTTCGAAAAATCTCCAAACAAGCTTTAAATGTATCATGGTAGCATACAGAATCCACTATAGCCATCTATAATAAATAAAGATAACAATGCCATAGAAAGAATCAGTTCTGCATAATAAAACAGCGGGGGTAAAATCATAATACCTGGACAATTTTTTCTACTATTAGATCGACATTGCTGACTTCAGGTATCCTTTCACACAGCCTAAATCCAAGTAATTTGTAATTCAAACACTGCATATTGAAGAGTTAATCTGCCCAGACTGGAAGTCTGGAAACTGCAACTTAAGCATCATAAACATAGAAGTATACTGCAAGAAAATCTCAAGATAGATACCTGTTCGAAGGAGAAATCATCAGTACATTCAATAAGATGAAGCATCTCGAAAGAATTAGAACAAAGGAATCCAAGAGGAAGTTCCTTCAGTATATGATGAAGAATTATTGAGACGAATGCACAGTTTTCAAAAGAGTCTGATTGGTTTCTCCTCATTCCAAGTGCCTCAAGCATATTTCTGATTTCCATCTGTCATGGAGTATTCACGTCATCCATCAGTCAAGCCATCTTAATGACAGTACAAGGAAGACCAACTATTGAAAAAACAGATCATAGTGTAAAAACCTAAACACTAACCAGTAATCAAGGGCTAAATCAGAAGCAACTTCACAACATAATCTAATGAAGAAAAGTTTTCATATTTTAGAAAATCAAAGTTTTAAGTACAAGAATGAAGGATTCACAAGGATATGGAACCACAATAAAAAAAATGAGCCAGTCACAACAGCAGGGAGGATAAAAACTTAAGCAAACAAATAAGAGAATGTAGAACTGGTTCCACTTTGATAAGAGAGAAACAAGCCCAGAAGATTAACAATTAAACATGAAAATTGTAATAAGAACTGGGGAACGATTTACCATCCCCACATGGAGGCCCACAAAAAAATAATAATAAAATAAACCTATAACGCCATATGCAATTGCCACAGAATGAGTAAAAATGCCAAAACATCCAGGCCACTTTTACATATAATATTGATGTAAGTAACAAGAAGATTGAAGAAACACTATGCAGAGTTGTGCCAAATAGAACGGCTGCAATTATTCTCATTGTTCAATGTCAAACTCTATGTAAGAAAAGAATTGTATCTGTATATGAGAAATAACCTAGCATCAGCGTATCAACCCCATCATAGCAACTGTACAGGCAAAGAAGCACAGCAGGAACATATTTCGTGACTGACCTGGTTTAGATTCTTGAATAAGCATTTTATGATATACTCAATAGTCGGTTCAATCAGGCTAACAAGCAATTTACTGTTTCCAGAAAAATTTCCAGATGTGCTCTCTCTCGCTGATATAAGGTGCAATAATTGCACTTTCAGGTCATTAATGCAACGAATCAAATATCCTGCCATGTAACACATTTATCCATGACTTGCAATAAGAAATAATATTTAAAATGAAAACCATGCAATGGATATCAATAAGGAAAATCTATGGAGACTAAGACACGTGCTTTTAAGATCTAGAGTCGAACCAGAGCACACCATGATGCGAGCTTTTATGAAATGGGTTTAGACAGTTTTCTACAAACTTTTGAACTGAGTCAAATCATATATTGGTAACGATAAGCCAACACCCGGCAATAAGATACATGACTTTTTCAGTTTTCCTCTGGAAGATGTAAGGATATAAAATTGGGTGATCGCAGAAGTTTTCCTAGTTAAAATTTTAACTGGACAACAGATAGCGGCACAAGCTAGTGAAGTGGTTGACCTCTACTTCAGTTACGACTGTTTCCAGATTAGAAGATATCAAGAAAACATTGTCCTTTCTTCCATAAGAAAATAGAGAACATGTATTAGCACCTGTATCACGTTGTGGTAGTCTTTGAGCACATCGTGCCAAGTACAAGCGGCAGTAGGCCGACACCAGCGGATCAGCAATGCCCCTTGTCATCATAACCAAGCGTTGAAGGATATCCATGGGATGGTCAAGAAGGAAGCGCCAGCAGTGCAACATGGAAAGCTCCAGATAGCTGGCAAACGGAGTCATCAGCATGAACAGACAGTGTAGATATCAAGCACAAACGAAAAAAGGAAAACTAAAAGGTAAGCAGTTCACTGATTCATATATCAGAATAGTCCAGCTACAAGATGTAAAATAACATTGTCTTAACGACTCTGGACAAGAGTATAAAGATAACATCAGATCGGATTATTTTCGGAGGCAATAAAGATCTTCCATCTTTGTGTTTGATATCTATTTGACCCCTCCTCCCCCATCACCCCATATCTTAGTTTGTTAGCGCACTCCATCGGTGTGATCCCATAAGATCAACACTGATGGTTGTGTCCAATGACGGATTTGTCCGTGGTGGGGGCATTATTCGTGACCAAGATGGATGGTGCATCCGGACATTCTCTTCTCCATATGGTGATTGCCTATTCTCAAGGCTGAGTTCAAGCTAATCTGGATGGGATTTTTCTCGCTCGAGGACTTGGACTTTCTGACTTGTGGATAGAGGTAGATTCCTCTTTAGATGTTCATTGCATCATTCATGGAACTAAGCCATGATGTATCCGGCATATCAGATACCATCTTTCATTTAAACGAGACATGATTTCCCAAATATAGCGTGAGGGGAATCAGGTTGCTGACTCACTTGTCGCTGCAGGTTGGGAACAACGCCATTACCAGGATTAGGGATCTTTAGACCTTCCTCGACAATTACACGCCCTAATACAAATTGACAGATATGGCACCCCTAGTGTTAGAGGGCTATAGTTTACTTTTGCTTCTTTACCCTTATAAGGAAAGTAGTACCTCCTCATCTATTGTCTTCTATACTTATGCTGCTTTGTTGGAGGTCAGGCCTCTACCCCCTTCCCATGTATTTAAGCGAAGGTCTACATGCATATTATGTTGGGGAATTCTAACCCCCAATCATCCTCCTTTGGTGGAGCCTAAAAACACAATAAGGATGAGTTGATGATTTACCCCAAAAGAAAATCTTTCATCTTCCATCAACTCTTTGAAATGGTGGGAATCTTCTCATGGTAGTATATTAAGTATTAATTATTCCCCTTTCAAATTCAAATAAAGCAATGTAAGCTGATATGGAATATCATAAAAACTCAGTAAATGAAAAACATAGCCTTTACCCTTCAAAAAGGGGATCTGTAACATGTTCTCTACTCATGTCTTGTCTCCTTAGCATACAAAGTGTTTGACATCCAGTGACCAAATAAAAATGAAAACTTGGAGACAAAAATGACCAAAAATTGACAAGTTTAAATTTAAAATTACTTCATATTTCCATAGAGGTCAACTGCATTAGTCAATACCACCAAGATAATTATACTTCCAAAATCCACAATCCAGAGAACCACAATGCCTAATTGTTCAATTTCCTGAAGATAGTACATGTTCTTTCCCAATTCACATACATCATTGATTTGATGTGTCTTTCCTCAGACTCGCGGTATAAATTCAACGAAATATCTTATCCAAGACGTAGGAGAGCAGTGAAGTTAAGGTAGCAGGAATGAAAATGTCTACATGGAGCTCTATTCGATCATTCAAATTGTACAAATAATTAATATCAAAAACTGTGTTAGTGTTTTAATTGTATATCACCTATATATGTCATTGAACAAAAAAAATTAGGTCAAACCAAGACTCATTAATATAAAGAAAGATTCATTTTCATTTTTTCTCTATAACAGCAAAGCCATATCCGAGTAAGATCACAGTGAGAATGCTCCAAGCAGGCTGAACTGAGTAATGACTATCTTGGCCATTATTTGAACAAAGTGGCCATCTTTAAATTTCATCTCACATGCTTACATCTAAAATGAGGACATAGTTTGACCACACAAGGTATGCTGCCGAGTTTTATTAATGTACACAGTAGTTATTTTATTCATTCGCCGTATGAAGATCTACTTGGAATTTCACAATATACCAATTGTTAGCAGAAAGTTCATACATAAACGCAATTATCTCCAGAAGAAGAATTCCCTAACAACTAGAGAAGCATCAACAACTTAAACAAGATAATAATATAGAACGGTAGTGACAGCATCAACAATTAATTAAGACAATAATATAGCAAGCACGAAATTATAAGAGAAAAAAGAACTTCACATGCGAGGAAGGAGCTCACGAACTGAACCAATTTTGCAGAACCAGTTATTGCAGATCTCTTTGGCATCTTGGCAAATATCACCTGCTTCAAAATTATCTGCCACATAAAACAGAAAGTCTTTGAGATTTGTAGTTTGACGAACATATTCAGGTTGCCAAAGTTACAACTAAATAACAATCTTGAAAAGGACATCGGGGTTCAAAATTATTTGTTATGTTAGGAAATATTATTGCAATGACTTGGTCTTAGTGTGGTCCTACGCAGAGAGCATTCTACAGTAACCTTAGAAGGAAAAGAGAAAAAAGAAATTCCATTTCTGATAAAACCCTCAATAGAAAAGCTGACACTGACAATAACAATCAGAGTGTGATATGTTTTCATATATTATTTTGCCATTGCTGGACTTTCAACAAATGATCCCTTGTTTTCAAAGCTACACTTCCCATGGAAAAGAAAGAAAGAAGAGGAAAACAAAGGTTGTTTTCATGTGAACTTAATTGCACAAATTACTCTTAACTACAAACAATTTAGTGGGTACTTTCAGAAATATAGAAACACACTGAGGTTGGTCTAGTAATCCACATGAGGCTGACCATGTTCTTATTGACAACTCAACCAAGCCTTACCCCAAGCATATCTAGTTGGCTTCGTGATTCTCATCTTCTACAATACTCTATAAAGGGGGCTTTTCCTTAGTTAAACTATGAAGGATCAAATAACTTTAGGCCAACCTTTTCACCTGCATTTACTATTAACACTAGCTGTGTCACTTTTCTTACCCAGTGCATCTAGCCGACTTTCTTGAAGATAGCCAAACCATCTCAGTTAAAGGCAGATAAAATCACTAAAGCGGAGAGCTATTGCATATTATGCATACTTAGTATGATCAAATGAGATTCAAAAACACCTTAACTAAACCTGGCAAAGCGCAAATAGATCTCCCATCTTCATTGAACTCTGCCCTTTGCTTAATGCGATTCCATACCAAATCACCTAGCATTTCCATTATATCGGTTGCTAGAACAAAAAGATTTGGATAAAACTGGACTGTGGTTGTATCCATAAGAAGTCTGGCAACCTGCAAAGAAAATCATTGATAATCAATAGCATATAGTGCATGCATGAATCCTTGGTTGTAATATTGAGTTTCAGACTGAAGATACTCAGATATTACTTAACATAAAATTTAAAAATTTACTTTCCGGATTTTCTACAATCAAAGCAAATAGTTCATAATGACCTAGAATTTAAACCAGGTGAAACAACTGAGCCCCCTGTTTGACAACCATTATTTTGAGAAAATAGAGTTTTAAATAGTAATTTTTTGGAGAATGCGTGATTAAAAAGTAGGAAAAGTTTTGAGTTATGTGCAAAATATTTTATTGTGTAAATGTGTGGTTGAAAATGAGTAAGAGATTTAAAGAGTTTTGAAATAATAATTGTAAAACAGGGGCCGACAATTCAACACTTACAAAAAGAAAATCCCTATTTTCTTTCAAGATAGAAAGAACGCTGTGTTAAAATTCTAAACCAATACAGCTAGCAAAAGTATGAGACTAAACAAACAAAACCAAAAAATCTAAGCCACGACCCACCTTAATTGACAACCTTAAAGATGTAACACGGTCATCTGCATGCCAAGCAAGTTTGATTTCGTCTTTGAGTTCAAGTAATCGTGAGACATACTCCCGCTGACTGATAATCTTAACATCTTCAGCAAATTTTTGAGGATCATCCAATTCCTCCAAGTGCGAATCTTTCAATGATTTCTCATTTGCTGCCAACTTTCTCTTAAAGTTAATATGAATCCAAAAAGGACAAAGAAACCCAAGCAACCAAAAAAATCAAAAGAAAAGAAAAGGATAACTGTTTTGCAAAATACAACATACCTTTACTACCCTTCATATCTTTGCTGGCTACCTGTTAGAAGGAATAAAGTTGGGAAGTTAAAATTAGCCACTACATTCATAAACTAGGATGACCTTAAAACATGGTTACTCTAGCCTAGTCACAAAACAATATACCAATTCCAAGGTAGTCCTTACTTGAACACAATGAAACAGAAAAAAATTCTCATTGCTACATAAAGGTTTAAGAGCGATACCAAAGATATCGAAATTGTTTTAGAAACAGGGAATCTTTGCATCAAGATTTTCGTGAAAGAATTCCATTCCTTCTGTTGTGATTGAGCATAAATTTCCTTGGGGACTGTCTCGTCAGATTTAATCTCTTCATGTTGCAAAATGTTGGCAGAAACTTCCATCTTCCCATTCATTGACCTCAGTGGATCAAAGAAATCATCTTTTCCGTCATCCAATAAATTCACCTGTAATTGATATCATCAAACTCTATCAACATTGTTAAAATATTGCCAGATATTCAACACTCTGGGGCCAGCACAAGTGTTCCCAGCACCTTTGGTGAGGAAGTGAAATTAGAATTCTTAAAACAAGAATAAAAATTGAAACTCGAAGAGTTCGTAGAATAATTTGATTGTAATGAAAAGTTGGTTAATTGAAAAGTGTAAAGAGCATTTTTTCTCTCCCAATCCTAATGAACAAAATAATTAAAATCCTAAAAAGAGTAAAATCCTACAAGTAAAAGGAAATTATATTCTAACAAGAAAGAAGAAATCCTATTTTTCAAACAAGAAAGGAGAAATCCTACTACAATAATACATAATTTCTATCCTTATTGTAATCGGAATGTTCTACATCATTCTCCCTCATTTAAAAAAAATTCCTCCTCAGTTTGACTGGAGAAGAGAAAATCAATCAATCTGGTAGAAAATACTCAAAATATTCTGCTATATAATGTTGAAAAACATCCATATCTTCCACAATTACATTGAATGAAATCAACTTTGCTCCTACAATGCTCATATTATCTTCCTTAAAGGATACTTCCTGCTCGGCATTCCTTTAGAAATGATATTTTATTCAATCAATCATTCTTGAATCCCCATGTACAGAATAAACACTGCATTTTTCAATTCTTTGTGCTTCTAGTGTTCTTACTTCTAATGATGGCATCTTAAATATTACAAATCCATCACTAATTTCCTTGTGCTTATTTAATTCTTTTTCGTTAGAAGGGTCGACAAGATTTTTATACTTAATTTGACAAACTTCACATTTGACTTCTTCATGATTAGGCACAAACACAGACATGAGGTCAACAATTGTAACTTCACCATAATGTTTTCCAACCTCAGCTCGTATTCATTATCAATTTCCATGAATTAGGGATCAGCATGTCTCAGGTTTTCAACTTGCACGTACTTTCCTACCTCTTAGCAATATCACGGTCGGAAACACCATTATCATTTTGAATGACATCCTTTTCAAACTTATAATCTACCTCATTAATCTCCTGCTCTTTATTTACACTGGTATCCGCAAATTGTTCATCAAATGACAACAAAACAATATCTTATTGTACCATAGTTGACCCCAAACTACATGATAATTGTCCATCTCTACCACGTTATACACAATCTCATCTTTGTAGTACTTTACAATCGATAATTAAATTTTTCATACCTCCATTTCAAAATTTCTCAATCCCCCATAACTTCATAGCAGGATGACTAATTTTTTATCTTCAAATTTTAAAGCTTTCACCAATTCTTTAGACATCACGTTCTCACTCTACTCCCATAGATAATGATCACGTTGCTACTTTGTTGTTGATGGAGCATCGTTTTTTAAAAATTTTGTCGCGCTTCAAATTGGGACAGCCTTATATCTTTTTTGAAGACATTCTGGAAATCCTTAATAACTTGTTCTTGCTCACCATTCGATGGTAGATCATTGGAATCTAAATCGTCATGGTTGGAGTGGTCATCTATCCGTGCAAGTGGTCGTCCTTGGAGATCATGTATTACTTCAAAGATGAACGCATCTAAGGTATAATGGATATCTTGAGTTTTGTCAATCTCGTCGAGCTATGGCTTAATGTTTTCGAACCTCCGACCATTGTCAGTGACTCGAACTCCACTAGTACCGTCCTTAGCCATTAGGTCAAGATCTCTGATACCAATTTTGGTGCGAAAGCGAAATTGAAATTCGTGAAACAAGAATAAAAATTGAAACTCGAAGAGTTTATAAGAATAATTTGATATGTAGGAGTAAATCTCCTAATACTAATGACTAAAGTAATTAAAATCCTAAAAGGAGTAAAAAAATAAAATATTAATCTAAAAAGAAAGAAGAAATCAAATTCTAAATAAGAAAGAAGAAATCTTGCTACAATAAATAATTTCTATCCTTTACAATAACTAATTTCTATCCTTTTTTAATAGAATTGTCCTACGTCAACCTTCCTATCGAGCAGGGGACTAGTCACATAACCACATTCATACAAATAAAAATGTAGCACCATCACTTATAAATTTTAACATAATAGGTCCTCTAACTATAAGAAAGTGTAAAATAAGTACATGTAGTTGTTTTGATTTAGCTAATATGCTAATACAAAATAATCACCTATGCATCTATCTATAACCAACTTCATGAAACTCTACATTATCATTGATAAAGTATTGCTAAACGTAAAAGCTAGATGAATGCACAAGTCTGGGCATCAAATTTTGATCGAGTACCAATGTTCCATTGACATATTCATACACATAAAAGAAAAGAAAAGACGAAGCAATGAAACTAATATTTACCTTTTAATTTCACCATTTTAACTCTTTATAAGAAAAGGTAAAATAATCATAAGTAATCATGCTTTTTACATTCCAGCTAACATCGATCTACTCCTATATCTTCAAGTTATATATTAGAAAGTCAAGAGGATCCTATGCAGCGTTCTTTATTCATTTGTTTTCAACAATTCTATAATTCTAAGTTCTAAATCAACTTCAAACGGACAACAATATATCTTAAATTCCATAAACATAATTCCATTACAAGTTATTGGCATTGTGATTATGCAATTAAGAATATAATTAAACAGAAAAAAAAA
>CAIGRP010122663.1:0-12657 GCA_903798385.1 Fraxinus cuspidata
ATAAAATTATCAAGAATCAAATTATATTTTGATTCTCAATTATTTAATATGAATAAGCTCTGATACCACTTGTTGGAAAAACTTATTACCGTCATATTAGTCATTTATGTTGGATCATCAAGAATTTGTAAACCAAAACGGTAGCGTACCTGAATCAGACATGGTTATATATATATATATAAACCTAATTCGACCCATCATGAAATTAGGAACATGCATGGTCTCTACACATAAAGGCAATTTTATTAGATACTTCAAAGTCCAAAATACTGAAGCTTTATTAGATCACTTTAAACATGTTTAATCAAAACTGATAACATTTAATTTAATACACAATAATTCATATATAAGCCCACATGATCGATTAAAAAATCCTCAAAGTATACTCGCCAATAATTTTAAAATTATGGCACTCTTTAGTGAAGCATCACTAGATCAACAATGAAAAATGCACCAGCGTTCTATANTAAGCCCACATGATCGATTAAAAAATCCTCAAAGTATACTCGCCAATAATTTTAAAATTATGGCACTCTTTAGTGAAGCATCACTAGATCAACAATGAAAAATGCACCAGCGTTCTATAAATAACAAAAAAAATATTCTTAGTCATCAGTTAAGGTTCAATAAAATGGATTAGGGAAAATTTAAGATGCGGTACCTATTCTTTACCCATTTTTCTACTTATATCCCAAACATTTTTTTGACAGCACTGTATTCGACATTTCCTTTTTTTTTTTTTTTCCGTCCATGATCTTAATGATAAAAACCATCTAAAAATATTGTTAAGCTGTGTCGTGCGCACATCACCGCACATGCTTAAAATAGGTTATGATATTAAATGACTAGTTCAATTAAAATTTGAATGAACACTTCACATAGACAATAAGAGTCAAATTATTAGAACTCTTATTACACTATCTAGTCAATTTCTGTTTGTCTTATAATACAACAATACGATATTATTCCCTTCCTTTCTAATGATTTTATGCTGATAACTATTAATAATTATAAAATTTTCTTTCTTCTGTACCCTGAAATTAACATTATTACTGACAAATTATGTTGAGAATTTACTTAACATGCACAGCGGAAAATAAATTATTCTTCAATTCCCACCAAAGATCTGTTTTGTATTTGGTAGAAACTGTGATAAAAATTATATTTTTGATGAATTCTGCAATCTCTTTTGTTGATTCTTGAAACACGAACAATCACAATCTGCAATCCACAAATGTCTAATTGTCCAGACTCACATGGAAATCTGCACAAAGAGCAAAAACAAGAGAATTAGGGTTTCTATTTTCTTATACTAGTAATAATATAAATTATGTTCTGCATAATTTTTCTGAAACTCTAATAACTAATTAATATAAGTCCAAGTAGGTTTTGTCCGTCTCTTAAATTTAACTCGGTCTGATATATAATTAATCCAATTAATTAAATTCGATCCATGAATTAATTAATTAATTCGGGTCTATTAACAAGCAACCCAATTAATTAATTTACAACACTTGTTAATTAATTAATTCGTAAATCTCATTCTTCTGGTTCTCCTTTTGTGTGTAACTCATCAGGTTCCCGATCACGATACCTAACGACATGAATAATTATTTTAATATAATCAAAATTGATAAATTAAAATACCATTTTTAATTTATCATCAATTCACATTCGTCGTCCCAAATTGACATCTAGTAATGTGTCAAGGCAATACATGTGAAGGAAAATGACACGTAGTATGACAAAACCAAACTTGCTCGTTTATCGTGAACTATAATCCATTCGTCAATATGATCTGATCAATTACAAGATATGGATGCGTGTCAATTTCAATTATCGATCATATCTTTCATTCCACTATTAAATCAATGTAAATCGAAACTCATTTTCAACTTATGAGTACACATTAGCCAAGGATTTCATGAACTTAACTGAATGAAATGTAGATTATAATCTCTTACTATCTAAGAGTGACGTCTATTGATTATTCACAACCTTCATATGATTCTTAACATACCCGAACGATACCGTATTAGCGATCATTGGTAAAGTAACATCCAATATTACCAAAGTATGATTGTCCTCATATAAGGAATTATGATGATATCAAGTCAAATGACCAATTTCATTATCGAACGTTAGAGATTGACCACAGGTACTAAGATAGTTATCCACGTAGAATCTCCCTAATGATCTCCAATGTTTCTATAAAAAAATATTCACGTTTTTATTTAAATGTCACCAAAATTTATCTTGTGAGATCAACTACTTACATTACAAGCAAGAAATACAACACGTGATTGTCTATCTGTAATAACAATATCCGTATATCGTTATTACACACGATCATTGACAATTCAATCATATGTAATTTGTATCTCACAATCACAACTCCCTCGGATTAATAAATTACAAAGACTTGAATCTACGAATTCTATTATTTAATTTATTAGAACACTAATTCAATTAAATAATAGATCTCGCTATAAATATGTATCATATATAAAAGTGTTTATATTCATAGTTAATTGGACCTAGTGTATAACACTTATAGATTAATGTTTACAAAACGAAAAGGTCAATATTGTAATGCATTGAGGTTCCATAATTATTCAATCAGATCACTTGGACAAATTAAATATCAATCTAATTAATTAAGCAAAAGGAAAAAGAAGCACGTAAATATGAATTAGCATCTCCATGCAGAAGCAGCCAGAATGGCTCTATCCTGCCAACCCAAGAGCAAGCAACCCTTGTCTTCTGTTAATCTATATCCATCACAAGAATACAATCCCAATAATATTTTTGATTGAGTCACTGCATTTTCACTCAGTGGTACCCCTTCGAATCCCTTTCCTTCCATTAGTTTCCTCCATTTTTCGAGCCTTTCATGCCTCATTACTCTCTCTGGACCCTCACATGCCACAATGTTCCAAATCTCCGGCGCGAATATGTGTTGCTCCACCTTCGCCCTCTGCACGGAATCCAGTGGGAAGGTTGCATCCAATGAATCGAAGATTGCCGAATAACAGTGCAACGCCTCTAGGAATCGGCCCAAGAAGTAAGGCCCGTTGTGGCTTGCTTCTTGTTCAACTATGGTGACTATATTTGGTGCTTGATCCCTGATCAAGGCTAAAATATTTCCAAGAGCGTGTCCCGGAACGCGATGGAGCCTGTTAACTGAGTTAACAGCCAGAGCCTCACCAACCCTTCTGTTGAACATATGTGGTTTTAGGTCTTCAAGTTGCTCACCAACAGGATGGAATTCAAATGGAACGTGGAGGGAGTGAGCTAGTTCGGTTAAACATCTACCGGTTTCTCTCACTGCCTCGGGGGTGGGTCCAACTCCAGTGATACGGAGAAACGGGGCACCGCCAGGCCTGGCAGCTAGGGCTTGAATGAAGGCAGGCCATTGGTACCCTTGGAGGATATCGAGATCGATGACATGGACACGCTCTTCAGCCTCAAATGCTTCAAATATTGCTTGATTTGCAGTGAAATGGGCAAATTTAATGTAGGGACAAGCTTGATACAGAATCTGATATATCTTGAGGATTTCTATGGAGTTGGGGGGGAAAGGATTGAAGGGTTTTGGATTGGAGGTGCTAGGTTTATTGGTTAGGATTAACGCGAGTCTTCCACTTAAGGCTTCGGTGAAGCAAGCTGCAACACGTTGCATGGAGTCACCGAGGGTCGAAACCACTCGGTTCAGAATGTGGATATACCTCCTAGCTAACATATACTCCTCCTTGGATACTGCTTCGGCACAAGCAAGAAGTAGGTGCACAAGTTGTAGCCCACTGTCTTGTTCCTTTACGATAATAACACTTAAAAAGTTAGTTAAAGAATTATATCTATGATTTGAGGTGAAGTTTTTTAGTAAACTAATTTTTTACCTGCTCAGGTCCAATAGAAATAGGCACTATTAAGTTTTGTAAATTTTGTAGCTGATTTTGTTGCTGTTGCTGTTGCTGTTGCTGATGCAGTTGTTGTTGAGTTCTTTGTGATGGCAGTGCTTGTTCTTGCTGCTGTCGCTGATGCTCTTCATGCTGCCTTTCGTCTCGTAATTGTTGTGATAATGGTACAGGTGGAATAGATCCTGCCTGATAAATGTCATTGGCACTAGTCGCCTGAGAACTTCCATGGACGGTTGTGTCGTTCACCACAGATCCACAAAATCTAGTCGAGTTTGGCAGTGTTAAGCAGTCTAACAAATCTGGAAAGCCTGTAAGTGCATCATAACAATCAGAAGAAGTTTCTCCTTCGGCAATCTTCATAGGGGAGAATACAACGAAGTCATCATCCTTGTCATAGTTACTGTCATCTAGTAGGCTCTCTAGAGCAGGCAGTGAAAGGCTCTCCACCTGCATGAATTGATTGTTTGGAGAGTTGAAAACCCTGTGGAGAGGGCTCAGTCCCTTGCCTTTCTGCAAAGTGGTGCTATGTGGTCCGAGAGGAGACGATACGCGAGGAGGAGACCACCCCATAAGACTCGACCCATGTATTGCATGAGCATAGTTGGAATTAATGTTGTGAAAGTTGGTTGCCTGTGGTGAGTTTATGTTCCTCACTGGAGAGGAAATCATGAAATCACCTTCCAATTGATCAGAGAAAATAGAGTCCCACATTGAATAATCAGGGGATTGAATTTCAACATCCCCATCCACTTCAAATTTGAGTGCTGGAATACTCAAACTTGTTGGAGTCAAACTGGTTAAGCTTGTTCCTGGGGTCAAACTAGTTAGGCTTGTTGCTGGGGTTAAACTATTTAGGCTAGTTTGTGTCAAGCTACTGGGATTTTCAAAGTCAGATAATGAAGAATTCTTCTTTAACTCAGAAACAGACTCATTTGGTGATATGGGTTCTTGTTTTGTGTAAGAATTGTCACTCTTTAGACTCCCAACTGAAATTTTCAAGTTGCCCATCTCAGTCTTTATGCTGCAACCAGTCTCAGTATTGAGACTCCTCATGGTTCCACAAAGTGTGTTAAGCATACTAGTACAATATGATAAAAGGATTTTGGAGATGGAAAGTAGTAGTCATATTGTTTGGTCCTAAGGACAATTATTAAAGCTGTGAATCGTGGTTCCTTCTCTTTTCAAGGCAAAAGTTTTTGGCCTCTTTGTGCATATTGTCCAATGAGAAGAAAGAAAAAGGGGATGTGGGGACAACTACCATTTCTGATATCTCATAGTTGGAGATTAGTGAATTGAGCACCTCACCTCATCTCCAAGGATGGATTTAAGATTCATAAATTTGTCTTATTCAATACCTGTGTTTAACTGTATCTATGTATCCAGTAAATAAATAGGCAAACAGCATTCCACAACTCTACGACATTTGTTGGGATGGACCCACTTTCCTTTTGGGCCGGCCTTGGGGAAATGACATTATTTGATTCCCCTCTCAAATGACTTCGGAAGGATATTAAGATGAAAAGGGGGAAAAAAATAAATAAATAATAGAACCAATATACGTTTAATCTTTTTTTGTTGTGGTAGTAAAAAGAAGTTAAAATTTTGTCTAATGTATTAATCAAATAAAATGTTAAACTTGGTTGTTTGATACTACTAAAGAGAGTGATAGAGAAACTCACAAATGCATATTTAAGCAGTCAGTGTTTATACATTATGTTTGTTATGTTCTTTTGTTCCGGATGGGAGTATAATGCTTGATTTAATTAAGTAGCTAACACTATATTATTATATTGACAATGCTAAAATGTTTCTAAACTCGGTTTTTAAAGTTCAAATCCTAATATTTTGAGCTGTTTGGGAAACAAATATGGGAAGAGAGTTTAAAGAGTTAAAAAAATTTACTAGAATTAATTAATTATTAGAAAAAGGAATGAGATATTTTGAAGGGTGAAGACAAATAGGAAATGGTATGAATGATCGTCGGGGGCGCCGCCTAAGCTTTGGATTTGCCAAAGGATCGAAGCCTTTGTCTTTCTCAATCGGCTTGTCCTCGCTCTCTCTCCTCTCATCTTCCTCCCTAATACATATTTATATTAATAATCAACTTTTTTCTTTATTAAATATTAATTTATTTTTCCCATGATACAGTAACATTCAAGAAATTTTTTGTTCGACTGATCAAGCATGTAGTTATTGCAAAATTAGAAAGGACCGGTGGTATGATTTGATTGGTTGTATTATTAATGAACAATTTAGTCCTCTCTCTCTCTCTCCAAGGGTATACGGATTTAAGGAATATTTGATTTGGATAATATAATGTAGATCGAAAAAATAGTTTAAGGATAAAAAATAATTAACTTATTGTAAAGTTCTTCTTATTTTTGAGAGATAAGATACTTACGTGAATAATATTATTTATCACTATTGAGTTTTTAATCAATAATATATGATAGCGAGTTCCCATCACATTATCCAATAGAAACAAGATATAGTTTTATTCATTGGTAAGTAGTTATGCCATCACTAGTTAGTAATGATAAATTTCATTACTCGACTTTCTTATAGTAAACTTTAAATGTAAGATCTTATGACTTATAGAGACTAAATTACTATTGTAATAATTTATGCAACGCTTGTAATTGAAAATAACTCTCTTCTTTGGTGAACTATGGCACGACTAATGTAAAAGAAATACTAATAGCGTTGTCCGTTTTACTAGTTGATCATTGTAATTTTGTGTTTCCAACTTATATATTAAAGATAAATACAAAACGTCACACGTGACCTCTATTCTATTATTGTTTCAGTTTTGAAAGATGACAAATATTTAATCGGAACATGAAAAAATCATTTTTATCGAAAAGAGATTTAATTTAGACTTTATATTACTATATAATAAATGTATCCAGAAATGCATTATTAAGAATATAAGATCTAAGTCACAAGAGAGTGGGCCAGAGCTACGATTAAATAATAAAGTTTTTCAAAATATATAATTAAAATTTGAGCAAAACAAGAAGATTGAGAATTTGTTAGCTTAGCTACAATCGTAAGGCCAAAATCTGTCAGCTTCTAATGTGTCCTATTAATTGGCAAGTTACAACTTGGATTAATCCTTCAACAAGGAACTTTGTGCAATGCCATACTAATCTATTCGTATTGAAAACAACTCCTGCAGATCATACCATAACTTCTTGGATTTCTCCTTCAACAAGGCTATACTAATTATTTAGTATATATACAACACCAGCTCAATTTTTTGAATTTAAAATATTATTAAATTTGTATAGCCGTTATTTGATATGTCAAGGTACAAAAAAGCCTTTCGCAACGAGTAAAAAATGTTCGACGGTACAAAAACAGCCTTTTCGCAATGGGCAAAAAATGTTGCAAAACCTCTCATGCGTTCGGACATATGTTGTGGGTTTCAATGTTTCCGTATAGTAAATTTATTAGATAAATCATTGCAAAAAGTTTCAAAAAACAATGTCTTTAATTATTTGAAATGTTCATAACTCCTAGTCGTAAATATTTTAGCAACGTTCATTGCACATTGCCGTTGGTTATTGCTATATTTATATATATTATTTTACATATGTAAAACCTATTCCGCAATAATCGATTAATTTATTTATGCAATAATAATAAAAACGAAATTAATTGTATAAAAAAATAACTTAAAATTACAATTTATGTACAAAATTAAATTAACAAAAAGAAGATGAAGTACATTAATCGGAATGGCTGATTCAGGATTGATTTCCTTCTTTATAACACGAAACTTTAACTTATGTATAAGACATCAACATATACATCAATTCGAAAAATCGAATAGCAAAAATTGAAAGAAAAGACATAACAATGTTTCAAATATCTTAGATAAGATTACTGTAAAATAGGCAAGCCTAAACTATTGCAACTAATTTATGTAAAATAGCATAAGTTTCTTATATACTTACAGACGTCCCAAAGTTGTATATGTTTACAACAAGAGACCTAGGAACAAAAAAAGAGACAAATAGCAAACCAAGCTAGAACAAATTGAACAAACGAGAAATAAAAGGTTTTCATCTTATACTTCTTTATTTATTCTTACTGTATTTCTATACCTATCATTAAAATATCCATGTTTTTGTTTCCTCAACGATAGGCTTAACTTGTGTGTTAAAAGGGACCATTGCTGAGAAGTTTAACTATGACTAAGGGCTCATTAATTTCAAGTCCATCATTGTCATAACTCCCATAGACACGCAAATAAATAGAATTATGTGGTGAGCAACAACTTTTATTCCCTCAACAAAAACTCAGTAATCCACTGGTAGAACAGTGAAGTAAAGATCTTAGCAAGTCCTCGAGATATTTAAATAGATAACAAATATACATAGCTCTCTCATCCATGAAAATCAAGGAAACATGAATAACAAGATGTACAATTCAACTAATAGGATCATGGTCAAGTCCAAAAGAAAAAGAGTTCCCCAATCTTCAGCCATCGGCAATCATACAAGTGTTTATAATGACATACCCCTCAGAATGATCTTTAGTAGAATTTTGGTTGAAAATATTATCGACCATTTTAGCCTATTTACAGCAAAGTTATTTCTTCTACACGTTGGAGTATCGGCACATATTACATATACAAAGTTCCCCCAAGGATCTAACTGTACCCGGTGTCATGAGTAGGGTTTAATCAAGAAATTATGTAAAGTTCGAGCTTTGAAGAAGATCCCAAAAGCCAGGTAGCTGATTGTTTCTCTTGCTGTAATGCTGCTGAAGACTTTGAATTCCATTTGATGAGCAAAGTGCTGTCTGCGAATCATAGTTGACTGCGAATCAAGTCAACTATATGATGGTCAAGAGCGTTTCCTGTTACATCAGTGACATAGAAAGTGTTGGGAATTTACTTAACATACACAGCGAAAATAAAACAAATTTGAATTCCCACCAAGGATTTTCTTTGTATTTAGAAAAAAAACTGTGATAGAAAATTATACATTTTGTAAATTCTGCAAACTCATTTTCTGATCTTGAAATACAAACAATCACGATTTGTAATCCACAATTGTCCAGCCTATGAAAATCCACACATGTAACAAAAATGAGAGAATTAGGGTTTCTCTTTTCTTATGCTAGCAAAAATATGAATTATGTTCTGTTCTTTTCTGAAACATTAATGGCTTATTAATATAAATCCAAATGGACTTTACCCGCCTTTTAAACTTAACCCAGTCAAATATTTAATTAATCCAATTAATTAAATTCAGTCTAAAAATTAATTAATCCAATTAATTAATTCAGACATATTAACAACTCAATTAACTAATTGTACAACACTTATTAATTAATTAATTGAAATTTCATTCTTCTAGTTCTCCTTTTGTGTGTGACTCATCAAGTTTACGATTACGATGCCTAATAACGTGAATTATTATTTTGATCTAATCGATCCTTTTTAATTTATCATCAATTCACATCGTCGTTCCAGATTGACATTTAGCAATGTGTCTAGACAATACATGTGATGGGAAATGTCACGTAACCAAATCAAATTTTTTCGTTTATCGTGAAACTATAATCACTTCGTTAATATGATTCGATCAATTATAAGATATGGATGTGTGTCCATCTCAATTATCGACCATATCTTTCATCTCATTATTAAGTCAATGTAAGTCAAAAATTCATTTTCGACTTATTAGTACACATTGGTCAATGATTTCGTTATTAACTTAAATGAATGAAATGTAGATCATCTCTTACTAATTAGGAATGATGAATCATCTATTAATAATTTACAACCTAGATATGATTCTTGACGTACCCGAATGATGCTGTATTAGCGACCCTTGGTAGAGTAACATCCAACATCACTAAAGTATGACTGTCCTCATATAAGAAACTATGTTGACCTTAAGTCAAATGTCCAATTCAACTACCGAACGTTAGAGATTAACCACTGATATCAGATAGTTATCCACGTGGAATCTCCCCAACGGGTCTGCAATTTTTGTCATTTTCATTTAAGTGTCATCACACTTTAACTTGTGATTTCAGCTACTTATTTCACAAGTAAGAAATATTACATATGATGATCTATAATAACGATATTCGTATCTCGAGCTTATTCATATCATAATTAGCTATGAATAACTCTTTGGTACAGATTGCAGAACCAATTCTATACTTAGTTCATGGTTCATGACTGAACTCAATTGAGACGGCTTCTCAATGTAGTCAACATCTTTGGTACATGAGAACCGACTGAAGATTCTTGTGTCATTATGCACTGGTACAGTTCCTAGGAATTCTCATATCTTTCTACACGTGATTGTTCATCATTCAAAACCTTGAGATGAAAAAATCATGTGTTAGCATCTATACTCTCATGTTACTTTTGTAACTCGGGTGACGTAATCCCAAGCATCACATATATTGCAGTACTATTGTCATCACCGTGTTAATTATAGTAGTTGCCTCTTCCGTTGTCGAGTCATCAGCGATAAGGATTATTCAAGGATATAACCAATATTCTCATACTTGTAAACAATTCTCAGATTGCGGTGCCAATCAAGAAATTTTGGTTTGATTGTGGCATCCAGTATGCCTCTCAAATACATATGGTTACTCATGATTCAATAAATGTAAATGACGAAAAGTAAAAGAATAACATATAAAAAGTATCAATTAATTTAACATGGTCTTTTATTAAACTAATTATACTTCCACTGTTTAACTCAAATTTATGATCCTCTCACATTAATTTTGGAACCCATACTTGACTCTCGGAAGGCTGGGATCCCATTTGTTACAGTTTAAGTACTCAACAAGCCTTAATAAAATATTTGGGTAGATATTATTATCAATTGTATCTCCATAAAACTCTCAGGACATTAAACTGACAACTCTTTGTCTTCACATATTTTATATGTTAACTTAACATGTTTCTAAAATTTATCTCCTTGAGTGAACTCAACAAAAGATAAATTTTAATTAAATTAAACACATCATGCAGAAATATCTAATATTTCATAGTGTTAAACATATTCCTAATAGATTAACCTTAAGTGTACTCAATAAGTTGAGATCGATTGTGAATTCTGAACTTTACTATATAGTCTTCCAGAGCCATAAGGAAGATTAGTTGGTCGGTTCTCAAGGAACATAACATTGAATTATACAATGCTTCATCTCTACGGTCTCCTCATCTTTGTATTTCTTCAATTAGTCCAGCTGCAACATGTATCATATACTAGTTGGCACGTATAACCTAAATAATGGGACACACGGGTCCATTAAATTACAACGGACTCATATCTTCAAAATAAATAAGAGTTTGCATTCCCATAAAACAACAAATATAAAACTAACCATTCAACACATCCATTTACAACGGATTCGCAGGTCCAATATAAATAAGAGCTCGCAGGCCCATAAAACAACAAGAATAAAACTAACCATTCAACACATCCATATGGTCGAGTCCATAATCATCCACTAATAAAACATTCATCATATAAATATTTTTTTATTCAATATATAATATTATATGCAAACATGTTTCAAGTGTCTGACAATTAAGGTCGTCTAAACTAATTTAGACAAATGGATCAAAATAATTAAATTATTTATTTAATTAATTAATTAGCGGCTTATTTAATTAAAATCAAATTTCAATTAAATATCAAAATAGAGTTAAACTCTAATTCCAAAATTATAAGGCAGATTTATTTAATTAAAATAAAATTTTAATTAAATATTAAATTAGAGTCCAACTCTAATTTTAAGATATTATGACGAACTTATTTAATTAAAATCAAATAAATTAGAGTCTAACTCCAATTCCAAGAAAATTTTTAGGACGAAAAAATTTAACTAAAATCAAATTTTCATTAAATTTCAAATTAGAGATCAACTCTAATTACAATTGAATTAATATTTTAATTTGGGATAAAACTCTTTAATAAAATAAAATTCAATTTATGGTCAAATTTTAATATTTAAGCTAAAATTCAATTTTAACGAAAATAAAAAAATCATTAATTTTAAATATAATTTTAAAAGGGTCAAAGTTGAAATTTTTGGTCAAAAATCAAATTTTGGTCAAAACCAATTGAAAATTTAAATTCAAAACTCTTTTTTGAAAATTACAAATTGACCTCTGGTTTAATATTACAAACAGAGCATCCCAATTTCATAAATTTCGGAAGAGGCACTTTTTAAATAAATTTCAAACTGATCTCAGAGATAAAATTGCAGGCAGAGGCTTGCAATTTCATAAATTGCAACACAGGGCCCCTCCCCAATCCTTCACACTCGATGGAAACCCTAGAATTCTTTTTTTCTTTTGTTCTTGTCATCGCCAATAGTAGCTGACGCCGTATCTTCTGACTGTCGCAGGGGCTCGTCGGCGGCCTCCTACCACGTTAAGGCAGCCCAAAAATGTTGCTTACAGCAACTCCTTTGTGTTGCGGTGAAGTAGCTTCACTACCGTTGTAATTGTATCGACAGCACACTCCATTGCATAGGCGACAAGCACCGTTGCATAGCCCAATGTAGGGATGGCAACGGGGCGAGGCGGGGCGAGGATACCTCCCCCGCCCCCCGCCCCGCTAAGCAATTCCCGGCCCCATTCCCCGTTTAAGGCGGGGCGGGGACGGGGCGGGACGGGGGTTGTTCCCCGTTTACTCCCCCGTTTAAATTTTTTTTTTTTTTTTTTTTTTTTTGTTTATTTATTTTT
>CAIGRP010122672.1:0-37634 GCA_903798385.1 Fraxinus cuspidata
AAATACCCCCACCATGTAACAGTTAAGGACTAATGAAAATTCAGAGACTTAAAGCAATATTGTACTCTCATTCTCTCATAGCATATTCAGATTTGGTTCTTAACGATTGACTCTTATTATACAATCGTGTCACGGATATTTCGTCGGAACCCGAACGGAAACTTCTCATGTCGTTGAGTTGTTCCCACGTCCAACTTCGGAGCGATCTAGACCGTTGATCTATCTTTACGTGTTGGAATTTGGCTTACGTATGCACGAATGGGCCCGACATCTGTTGGTAACATTTTTGAGGTCAACAATCTTGATGGAAACATTTACCAAAAAGAAGCCAACAGACGATATTTTTGCTGGAGATTTAAGTATGAGGGGATGGTTGTTTGAATTAAACCCTGATAAAGTAATTCAGGCAATGGATCTGGATCTAGTGGATGGAGTTGAAGAGAACATTGTAGCTAAAGAGAGCTGCTTCAGATCAATTATGGGACTGGAGCAGGAATGCACATCTGATTTGCCTGAGGAGAGGCTCAATATGGAAAATGTACTAATAAGGCTGAAGAGAACAAAATGGAATTTCTTTCTAACGTTACCGAGGAAGAATGAGACAGAGGTTTGTTTTGTATCACTGATGAAATCATAAACTATTTTTTGATTTCATTGAATGCTTAAAACTTCTTTATCCTTGCTATTCATTATTTCTCTTTGAGTCCATGCTTATATTGATTGTTATTGTAACTTATCATCTCTCGAAAGTGTTTTATGTTGCAATTGCAGAATATTTGATAAAAGATTAAAGGTTGGTTCGACTTCCATTGCGATGGTGCAGTGCATGTCAAACTACTGCAACAAACAGACAATATAGCCCCATTTTGCCCCCATAATTTGATGTTATAATTTTTGGAATAGTTTTTTTTTTTTTTTTTNGAAAGTGTTTTATGTTGCAATTGCAGAATATTTGATAAAAGATTAAAGGTTGGTTCGACTTCCATTGCGATGGTGCAGTGCATGTCAAACTACTGCAACAAACAGACAATATAGCCCCGTTTTGCTCCCATTATTTGATGTTATAATTTTTGGAATAGTTTTTTTTTTTTTTTTTTTTTGGAGAATATATGGTTCAAAAAGAAAGAAAATTTTTTTGGTTTATGTGAAATATTATTTTATTGGAGAGTATTTAGTTAAAAAGAAGACCGAGAAAAATATATTATAAATTTAACGAAGCTCAAACGGGGTAATAATAGAATTCTTTCCTTTGGCTTGCAAATAGAGACAAGATTACTAATCAACGAAAGCTTGAGAATAAGAATGCTTCAATAAAAGTTAAAGACGCAAGTCCTACGATGAACATAAATTTTGGACTTTAAGTACAACTAGAGTTGTACAAATAATAAAAAGTCTAGTGTAAATATAATTATTCATTTTTTAATTAGGAATGTAAATGTTACAATGAAGAAAATGTTCTTCCCCCATAAATTTGCACCGAGGAATATTCTCTTGTCCGAAAGTAAGATACAAGCAATCAAAACAAAATTTGTGGAAAACTCGTACACTAAATTTTGGAAATCAATATAAAGATATGATTGTGGAATACTTTGCGATAGACTTTGACGGATTACGTGTTTGGTTTTTGTGAATGAGAGAAAAAGGGAGTTGTGTATACATATGTCACAAAAGTTGTAGACCTCAGAGTTCCTTTTCTGTTCTCTTCCACGCCTAATTTTCCATTTTGTTAGTTCAAACGAGAAAGTGTTCTGCGATGGATGGGTCAACCAATCACGATATTTGAAATTTTGAACGATGGTTACAACCGTCATTAAAACTTTCTATAATTCCATGATTGCGTCTATTGTGCAATGTGATAAGAAGGAAGAATTGTTAATTTTGCCGTGTTGTTTGCGATGATTAGTGTGTTTCTTTCATCACAACACACAAAAATGATCTCAACAGTTAATTTATCTTTTGGATTTATTTCATTGAAAGCAACTTCCCCAGGTAACCAAGAAATTTTCAGAAGCAAACAAAAGAATAAGGAATGAGCATGTGGAAGTCCGGGTGACAGAAAAAACTGAACTAGGGCAGGATTTCCACAATTCCAAGCCATCCATTTTTTTCAGAGTCAAGTCAGTAAAATTGTGGAAAAATAATTATGTTGATTTTTATAATTCAGTTCTCATCATTCTGTGCACAGTATATAAATACAATTAGAGAATTGTAATAAGATACTTCCTCCAGTTAAGGAAGTATCAGTATCATAATGAAAGTCACCACCTTATTCATCTTTATTCTATCAAAGAAAAATTTGCAACCAAATTGGACGTTGGAAGAATTCTATACCTTGAACACATTTCAAGTTGATTACGCCGTTTATAAGATATGGACACCATTACGTTGCTTTAGACATTAAATTTAACCTAAAAATAATTCATCGGTAGTGGTCAATTTTGTGGTTAAATAATTATTTTTAGTATTTAATCACAAAATCTTTTTTGAAAGTTGGGAAATTTATACAAGATGATAGTCAATTATGATCATTAATTATGTCAACAAAAAAAATATATCCAATTTTATCAATAAACTGCTTAAAAAGTAAAAGTCTGTGTAATAAAAAAATAAGATTTCCAAAACCACGGATGTAGTAGACCGATTATATAGTAGAAGATATATTTTTTTGACAAAGCTTTTGATTTAAAAAAAAAAAAAGTATATTTTGATAGAGGTTGATAAATATGTAGTTGAAAATGACGTGGATCCATGAAAAATGTGGTTAAAATTAACTATTGACCTAAACTCAACTTTTTAAAAAGTTTTTAAGTTATCTCAAACAAGCACATAATTGTCTTTGTGGTAAACCAATGGTGTTTCAAAACTTAAATTGGGACATTAAAAAAAAAAAAAAATACCCTTTTGTTTAATATGTACACTTGCTTCCTCATATTTTTGCTTTTACCCAAGTCAAGTCAATACTGGAACATGAGCACCATTCCTTTAAAATAAGAATTCCCAAGCTGATACATAAAAGATACTCAGCATCTAATTTCATTCCCAAAAAAAAGTTCATTCTGCATATCAGATTAAGCATGGCCAAGAATGTGATCATGACACTATTGGCAATGCTTTACCCAGTTATTTGCCTAGCCACTTCTCTCAATAGCTCTACTGATAAACATGCTCTTCTAGCTTTTAAATCTCGAATAAATTATGATCCAAATGAAATCTTGGTTCATAATTGGTCACAAGGAACTCCTTTTTGTAATTGGATTGGTATTACTTGTGATAGAGAGCACCAAAGAGTGATTGGCTTAAATCTTGCAAATATGAGTCTTGGTGGTACTATTGCTAAAGAAATTGGGAAGCTCTCTTTTCTAAACTCCTTGGTCATTAGTAATAACAATTTCCATGGCTTTATACCTTATGAAATGGGTAATTTAAGCCAACTCCACCAATTAGAGATGCAATGTAATGAGCTAAATGGTTCTATTCCAATGAGTTTGGGATTTCTTAAAAATCTTCGGAAGTTAAATTTGTCCGTAAACTCTTTCAGTGGACATATTCCTAACATGATTTTCAACCTCTCTTCATTGGTAGAAGTCGATTTTGTTAATAACAGTCTCTCTGGAACACTTCCCATGGATACTTGCATCAATCTTCCAAACCTAGAGAGACTACGAATTTCGTCAAATGTGATAGGTGGCCATATTCCACAAAGTCTGGGATCGTGTGGGAAACTTAAGCTACTTTCTCTGTCAATTAATAAGTTCACTGGAAGAATTCCAAAGGAGATTGCGAACTTATCTGAGCTCCAAATTCTATATCTAGGAGCAAATTCTCTAACAGGTATGTTTCTACGCTGTACAATAACTATTTCTTTGTAGAGTAAAAATGCCCACGGGTCACGGGTGTCCTAAAACTATGCAGTAGTTCTGTTAAACCTTGTTTATTGGAAACTAGAACCTGGGAACCAATTTTTTCATGCAAATTGACCTATCATAATATCCATGCACAAACTTTTAAGTATAATGTTTTTTTTTTTTCAAATAACATGAGAGAACTAGGGATCCTATCGCTTAACTTAAAATTCTTTCTTATCTTGTACATGTTTTTTCACTTATGAGTAGCTGTACATTTGTTAAGATAATAATATTATGAATATTACATATTAGCCCCTTTTTGGTGGGGATTAAAGAATTTTGATAAAAGTTCATTGAATGTTTGGTTGAAAAGTTGTAGTTTTCAAAAAATATATAGTTAACTTCAATTTAGATTAAAATTTAGATTTTAGTTTCTACCAAACAGGGAGTTAAGATCCACATGTAAGAAAAACTAAACTTCTTACGTAAAATAAATATTCTAATATGTGTAATAAAGATTGTAAAACCTGATTCAGAGTCAAACCCTAAAATTGGTTGAAATCAAGATTATGTTGGAATTCTCAATTTTGGTCAAAATCCCCAACTCTATGAATTTAGTTCAAAATCTCAATTTTTAGCCAAAATTGAATTTTGTTCAAATTTTCAAACAAGATTCAATTTAACCTTTAACTAATAAATTTCAAATTTTGGTTAAATTTCGGTCAAACGCCAAATTCTGGTCAAATGGTCGAATCATACAAAATTAAAAACTAGATCAAAATCTAATTTTAAAACATAATTTTGAAAATCATGAAAGTTTCGAAATTGCAGTTTTATCCCCAAATTCTGAAAATTTCATCAAAAGTCCCATATACAAATTGCATCTAAGGCCGCTCAAATTCCAAAATGGAGGGGTAGATATAGTCTTCACCAAGACAAGAACTCTTGTTGTCGACAAACTTTCATGCAGCATAAATGAGCCACAATACACATCTCGCAACCCTATTTATACAAATCTTAACAAAAATGATGTCATCTCTAAGCTTCATTATCCAAATTTGTTTTTCTAACTCATTTTTAGCCGTACATTCTACCAATAAAATAATTTGCACGTAAATTCAATAATTTTCCTACTTTTTAAATACAGATTCTCCAAAAAAAAAAAAAAACTATTACAAAACCCTTTTTTGTGAAAAATGGGACTCAAGCAAGGGCTTTCAATATCAAAAGTTGACCATCTTTTTGTTTAGATAAAATTTGTTGATAAGGATTATATCTTTGGTGAATTCGTTGATTTCTGATTATGTGTGAGTAACAGAGAATCTTTTTATCACCAAAGCTTTTTAGATTTCTAGTCCTAATAGAAATTAACATGGAGAGAACATAATGAAACTAAGTAGTAGGGGTCTTTGTTATTTCAATGTCGGTAATCATAAGACTTATATTGGTGCATCAAACTAAATAATTAAAGGTAAATTCTTTTCTCAATATCCTAATATTGTAATTCAAGAGTAAGGTAGTTATGTCCCTTTTCCTAGTATAAATTTTGTATATATTGATTCATAAGTAGGGATGTATGCCAAACTCCCCCTATACATTTGAAGCTAGGAAAAAAATATATATATTGCACTTGAAAAAACATCCAGGAGAAAGTAAAGTTGGAAGCTCAATGAAGGCCAACAGAGTTTCACACGTAAATAAAACACGAGTTACCATCTTTCACTTTTTTGTGTCTTCTAAATCTGTCTAGAATGGCATAGTCGCGGATCTAAGATTTTGAGTGAGGACGAGCGACTGTTGACCGTTGACGGCCGCAGTAATAAACAATGTCGTGAACTGAAATTACTTATATCGTAGTTTGAATTGTAAATGTGGTTGTATGTTATCTATTAGTTTAATAATATTTATCGTATAACAATTTGAAGTTTAAAAATGGATCCAATTATTTACTTTGTTTGTTCAATTTGTTAATAATATAGTCTAACAGAAAAAAAACGAAGAAGACTTATAAAAGGTCGAATTTTAGTTAAAAAGTTTTAAAAACAATGGGGGAATATATCAATTATTTGATAAAAGAATAATGTGTGATTAGCTACTGATTTTAGGAATTGGAAATATGCTTTCATTCGTAATTGTAGGTGATGTGTATTGATTTACTCCATGATATATATATATTCCGCACATTTTTTTTCTTTTCTTGTGAACTCAAAAATGACCTTGTGCACACTTTTTTTCTTCTTCAAACAATGGCCTCAACAGATCACTCACTTACTACCACCTCTCAACCAGTTATTCCAATTTCTCTTGAACATAATCGGTCTCTTCTTGCCATAAACATCTCCTCCCATTCCACCATAAAGCTCACACCCACAAATTATATCTCATGGAAACTACAATTTCAAGCGACCCTGATAGGCTATAATCTTGAAGGATATATTGATGGCTCAATTAATGCACCATCTTCCACCATTACCACTAATGGCACGAAGTCACCAAATCCAGCATTTCAAACATGGCATCGACAGGGTAAATTAATCTTCAGCGCCATGGTTGGATCATTGTTGCAGCAATTGTTCCACTCCTAAACCGTGCTACCACCTTTCCTGATGCAGCTATTTCTTAACGTCATCGATCTTTGAAGATAAAATCTAAAGTTATTAAAAGAGTAATTTGGTCTAATGAACATTTGAACTTTAATGTTTCGATTCATTTGAAACTCAAACAAACATTTAAATTCAATCTTGTTAAACATGTTAAGAATTAAACACATATCAAATAAAGATGGAATCTTTAACCAAAATATAAGAATTTAGGCTTATTAAAAATAAAATCCCATGTCATTAAAAGATAAAAATATCAATCAACATATAAGAACCAGATTGTTCCTCCTAATAAAGTAGACCTGGCTAATTCTTGAAAACACATATGCAAAGCCCACTCATGGTCACATCAAGCAAATTAAGAAGCAACTAAAGAATCCAATCAAAGGCTTTCATATCATTAGCGAATATATGCAATATATTCGGAGTCGTGCCGATGAGCTTGCAATTCTGGGCCAACCATATGATGAAGAGGACTTGATTGAAAAAGTCCTTGATGGTCTTGATGAGGAATAAAAATCCATCGTTGAAGCCGTCAACGCTCGAGACACGACAATTTCATTTGATGAACGAGGAAACTACATTACGTCAATCCCAACCACCACAACCAGCATCGCTTCCAGCAACAACAAATCCAACATCAGTAAATCCTCGAAACAAACCATGGCATCCTCACTTCAACTCATCAACTCAAACATCACCAAATCAATGGTCATCCTCTAACAATTCTCGGTCTGAAAGACCTCCACCACGTCCTTATCTTGAACATGTCAAGCTTGCAACACTCAAGGGCACATGGCCAAATGATGCACACAATTTCATTTAATCTCCACTCAACCTAATTCAGGCTATTCCCCAACAGCCCCACGTTCACCAAGTTTCCGACCAACAAGTCCATGGTCATCATCTCCTTGGCAACCACAAGTCAACTATACAACAATTGGCACATCCAACTCCAAATCTTGGCTCCTTGATAGTGGTGCATCTCACCATGTCACCATCGACTTGAATAATCTCTCTCTTCATGCATAGGACGGGTCTTCCAATCACCCACACTGGTTCTATCTAATAATGTCTTTATTCAATTTTTACGTCAATTCCAATCACTCACACTAGTTCTATCTCAAATAATGTCTTTATTAAATTTTTACCTTCTGGTTTTATGGTGAAGGACTTAAGCACATGAGCAACACTTTTGAAGAAACCAACAAGGATGGAGTGTATGAGTGGTCAACCTCTTCAACATCCAAATCTCCTCTAGTTCTCTTCTCCAGTGTCAAGATATCAACTACTGAGTGGCACAATCGCCTAGGCCACCCTGCCTCTCCAATGTACAAACATGTCATTTCTAAATTTCAATTACTAGTTTATGTCTCCACAACAAAGAATCACTGTAATGCTTGCAGTTGTAATAAAAGTCATAAGCTTATATTCTCTGTTTATTCTCTTGTCTCTACAAAACGTCTTGACATAATTTTCTTTGATGTTTGGACATCTCATGTGCATTCGTATGATGACTTCAAATACTATATCATTTTTCTTGATCACTTCACCAAATATGTCTGGTATTATCCACTTAAGCGTAAATATCTTGTCTACCATGTCTTCATTCGATTCAAAGTACTTGTAGAAAATTATTTCAATAACAAAATTAAAACCAATACTCTGATAATGGTGGGGAATATCAAGCTCTTAACTCATTTTTAGCAACAAATGGCATCACCCATTTACCCACTCCACCACATAAACCTGAACATAATGGATATTCTGAAAGATGACATCGTCATATTTTAGAAACTGGCCTCTCTCTACTCATGCATACCTCCATTCCTCTAAGCTACAGGAATCATGCCTTTGCTACAGCCGTATACCTCATCAATCGGCTTCTTACACCCACACTCAACATTTTCTCACCATTCGAAAAAATCTTTGGCACCACTCTCAACTACTCTAAACTCAAAACCTTTGGGTGTCTTTGTTATCTATGGATTTGACCGTACAACAATTACAAACTTGAAGCTCGATCCATTCCTTGTGCCTTTCTTGGCTACTCTTCCACCCAAAGTACATATATGAGTCTTGATACCAACACATCCCACCTTTATATTTCTTGTCGTGTCAATTTTGTCGAATCAGTCTTCCCCTTCCAATCTACTCAAACTCATCTCAATCGTCCCGAGTCAACCACTATCTCTCATTGGTTATCAACTACTTACATAATTTCCATAGATTCTCCCGCAGCCATAACACTCACCATTTCATTGGTGGATGGTCTCTCAAATGCTACTCATGTACGAATGACACCGCACCAAAAACTCCAAACACTCTCACCCAATCTTTGGTGGACCAATCTACCTCAACCGATCGACCAACCGCCACCCGAGACCAAAGCTTGACACCTTCTTCATCCATTCCCATCCCAAAATAATATTCACCAACCACTGTATCCAACCATCTAGACCTAACTAACACACATTCCATGACCACAAAAACCAAAAATCATATCCATAAACAGATTTAAAAGCTCAAACTTACTGCTCAACTAATCTCATCTGATGACCTAGAACCAACAACAGTGACCCAGGCCCTAAAAGATGCCAAATGGCGTCTTGCAATGTTTGAAGAGTATGATGTTCTTGTTTGAAATGGTACATGAGAACTTGTTCCACCCAATCAAGCCCACAATCTTGTTGGATGTAAGTGGACTTTCTGCACTTAACGTCTACCAGATGGTTCTGTTGATAGACACAAAGCATGTTTAGTGGCAAAAGTTTTTCACCAATGTCCAGGCATTGACTACCATGACACTTTTAGTCCAGTTATCAAACCAACAACAATTCATCAAGTTCTCACTATTGCAATCAGTCGTGGATGGTCGTTATGACAACTTGATATCAACAATGCCTTTTTTAAAATGTCATCTCACTGAAGACGTCTTCATGGTACAACCTCCAGGCTTTATTGATAGTGACTTTCTAGATCATGTGTGCAAATTGCACAAAGCCATCTATGGTTTGAAACAAGCCCCAAGGGCATGGTATCATGAGTTACGACAATTTTTACTCATCGCGGCTTTAAAAACTCCCGTGCGATACTTCTCGGTTCATCTTCAACAATACACATACCATGATCTACCTACTAGCATATGTAGATGACATCATCATCACAGGGAACAACAATTCGATAGTGCAACATTTTATTACTCAACTTACAGCTTACTTCTCTTTAAAGGATCTTGCTAGTCTCTCATACTTTCTGGGTGTTGAAGTTCTTCCACATAAGCTTGGTCTCCTTCTCTCGCAACGTCGCTACATTCAAGATCTTCTCACCCGCAATAACATGACTGACGGCCTGATATTGCATTTGCAATAAATAAGCTCTCTCAATCCATGCATCGTCCAAATACAGATCATTGGAATGCCACCAAACTCCTGTTACGATAACTTCGTGGCAGATCTGATCACGGAATCGTACTTCATTGTAACCCAACACTATCTCTCCATGCCTTCTCCGATGCCGATTGGGCGGTCACAAAGATGACTACACATCAACAAGTGCTTACATTGTTTATCTTGGTCGAAGTCCAGTTTCTTGGAGCTCTAAGAAGCAACGAACAGTTGCAAACTCGTCAATTAAAGCTGAGTATCGAGCTGTGGCAGAACTGCTGCCGAATTAAGGTCGATCTGTTTACTACGCAGCGAACTTGGAATACAAACTTTGCATGCTCCGATCATCTATTGTGACAACATTGGAGCCACCCATCAGTGTTCGAACCCAATTTTTCACTCTCGGATGAAGCATGTTGCTATTGATTTTCACTTCATCCGTGAGCAAGTCCAATGTGGTGCCCTCCGTGTCACCCATGTCTCCTTCGCAGATCAGCTGGCTGATGCGCTCACAAAACCACTCTCACGTGCTCAGTTTCTTAATCTTAAGGAAAAGATTTGAATCCCCACTAGGAGCTCCATCTTGAGGAGGCATGTAGAAGGAAACAACAATCAATCACTGTAAATAATTTATCATTACGTAAATTAAGTCAATTGCCTAATTCTAGATTTAGAATAATGTGTAATTAGCTATTGATTGTAGGAATTAGAAATTTGCCATAATTGTAGGTGATGTGTATTGATTTACTCCATGACAATTGTATATATATTTACCTCTTGGATTAATGGAACATTAAGCAATTGCTCCAATGTTCACAATAGTTTCACCCATTCAAAACTGATAAGTTTTTCTATTAAATATTATAAAGTTCACAGTTTGTAATTTTAAAAAATACTATGAGTATATTAAACATTTGAGATGTTTGATATTTCAGTGTTGTCTTTGCAGGAAGTATTCCAGATGGAATGGGAAACTTATCAGTTCTTTGCCATTTAGATCTGCGTTCGAACAACTTGACAGGTAACTATCTACCCTTTGGTATTTCATTTTTTTCATTAAATAAATTTCATCCTCAGGCATTAACAAAAAGAAATCGCAGGTAATATTCCACATTCAATTGGAAAAATGTCACATTTGGAGAGTTTCATTATTCGAGCCAACAATATTCAAGGGCAGATCCCTCCTGAATTGGGACATCTATCGAATTTAAAGGAGATCAATTTTTCCCTTAATAAGCTCGAGGGTGAAATACCAGAATCTATCTTCAATCTCTCCAAGTTACAACTACTTGCACTAGTAGATAATCATATCTCGGGTGCTCTTCCATCATCAGTAGCATATGGTCTCCCTGATCTTGAGAATCTCCATCTTGCTATTAATAGATTAAGTGGAGATATCCCTCATTACATTTCAAATTTGTCTAAACTCTCTACACTGGAACTTGGTTGCAACTCCTTCAGTGGATCAGTACCCATGAATCTTGGGAATTTACGAAACCTTCGATATCTAAGCATAGCACATAACGAGTTGACAAATGATCCTTCAATGAAGGAATTAGATTTTCTTATTTCGTTGAATAAGTGTAAGAAGTTGAAGACCATACAGATGGAATACAATTATTTTGACGGAATGCTAATTCCTAAAGCAGTGGGTAATATGTCGACGACTCTTCAGATACTCATTGCTAATTCTTGCGGCATCAAAGGCCTGATTCCGAGTGAAATTGGCAATCTCAGCAATTTGTTCTGGTTGGAAATGGGAGGCAATGAGTTGACAGGTAAAATTCCTGACATGTTGAGTCAATTGAAGAAGGTACAAACGTTGAGTCTTAATAACAATAAACTGGGAGGGTCAATAACTGTCGACCTTTGCAATTTGGTAAATATGTATCACCTAGATTTAGGAAATAATAAGCTCTCTCAACATCTACCAACTTGTTTAGGTGATCTTACTTCTTTACGAGAATTGAATTTATCTTACAACTCATTGTCTTCCACTATCCCATCCACACTGTGGACTAACCCGGAAATTCAAATAGTGGATTTGTCATATAATTTGTTCTTTGGCACTCTGGCTGTAGAAATTGGCAGTGTGAAGGGGATGAGAGAGTTATATTTATCGGGAAATAAGTTCTCAGGCAAGATTCCTAGCACTCTTGAGAAACTTCAGAGTTTGGTAATTTTAAAATTATCAAACAATCAATTATACGGTACTATACCTAAGTCATTTGCAAATTTGATAGCGATACAAATTTTGGACCTGTCCAAGAACAATCTCTATGGTGTAATCCCCAAGTCAATGGAGAAACTTAAGGATCTTGTTTATTTCAATGTTTCCTTCAATGAACTCAGTGGTGAAATTCCAAATGGAGGGCCTTTTAACAACTTAACGGCTTATTCTTTCATGGGAAATAATGAATTATGCGGAGCATCTCAATTTAAGGTCATGCCATGCAAAGGTAACACATCAAAATCGTCAAACAAGACCAGATTTTTGAAATACATTTTACCACCTAGTGCCTTGGCAGTAAGTCTAGTAATTATAATGGTGTGGTTGTTGAGTCGCCATAATAGAAATGCAACTTTTCTAGATCAGTCTAGTTTCCCCATTACCATCAAGAGAATTTCATATTTTGAGGTTCTTCGTTCTACTAATAACTTCGATGAAGAGAATCTTATTAGTAGAGGAAGTATCGGTACAGTATACAAGGGAATATTTGCTGATGGAATGATTGCTGCTATTAAGGTTTTCAATTTAGATATGGAAGGCACAAAAAAAAGCTTTGATACTGAGTGCAACTTATTGAGCAAAATTCGTCACAGAAATCTTGTCAAAGTAATTAGCAGTTGCTCCAATCTTGATCTTAAAGCCTTGGTGTTGGAATATATGCCTAAAGGAAACCTTAACAGTTGGTTGTACTCTTATGACTATTGCCTAAACATGGCTCAAAGATTGGAAATAATGATAAATGTGGCATCTGGATTGGAATATCTTCATCATTGGTATCCCTCGCCAATTGTACATTGTGATTTAAAGCCCAGCAACATACTTCTAGATGAAGATATGGTAGCCCATGTAGGTGACTTTGGCATTTCCAAGCTCTTTACACTAGACCAGAGAATTTCACAGACAAATACTTTGGGTACTATTGGCTATATGGCACCAGGTAAACGGTTTTCTCAATTATATACATAGAGTTATATATAAAATACATAATTGTTCATAAATTTCGTGCAAACATTATATTTAGTTTGCTTGCTTGCAGTAATTGTTGCCTTTGTTCTATGAAAGATCAAGAAAATTAAGATAAAGAGATAATGTAGCATTTTACTCTTCTGGTCTTCTTCTTCTTCTTCTTGTTTCAAATCCATAGGAACTTTTTTTAGAGAGTTCCCTTTCCCATTTACCTCATTATATATGTATTTATCGTTATAAAATATCACTTCTTAATTTTAATCACAAATGCCAATTGTAGAATATGGATCGATGGGAATAATATCAACTATGGCAGATGTTTATAGCTATGGGATTGTGTTGATGGAAACCTTTACAAAGAAGAAGCCCACAGATGATATATATGTCGGAGAGTTAACAATGAGGAGATGGGTGTCTGAATTATACCAGAATTCGATAATGCAGATAATGGATGTGGATTTAGTGGATGGAGTTGAAGAGAATATTAAAGCTAAAGAGATCTGCTTCAAATCAATCATGAGACTAGCATTGGAATGCACAACTAATTTGCCCGAGGAGCGGCTCAACATTGAAGGTGTCTTAACAAGGCTGAAGAAGATCAAAGTTGAATTTCTTTCTAGCATTATTGTAGAAGAACAAGGCAAAAGGTCTAATACTAATTAATCACTAAGGAAATCAGAACATATTTCACTATTAACCTCTTTCATTCTGAATATTGTAAATGTTGTTTGGCTTCAAATTCTGTGTAGCGGTCCTAACGTGGTCTTAAATTTGTTCTATAAAGTAGTTTTATTTAATTTTCTTCACATTTTGGTGCGTGTGCGTGTGTGTGTTCATCTTTATTGAATTAAGTACTCATTTCTGAGCACTGGTTTTAAAATTAACGGTAGATGCCTTATCGAATTCTTCAAATCACATCATGCATTGACACCAATCACAGCATACCTATAGATGCCATTGCTATTTAGTTAATTGTAGTAGATAGAACCAAATTCGAAGACTTATAAAACATGACTTTACTATTTGATTTCGTCATACTATAATCTTTAATAATCTTGTCACTTGCAACAGAACCTATCCGGCCACTTTCAATCTTTTACAACACTGAAAGGCCCTCTTCTATGTGACTCGATCACCACAGCTCCATCTTGTATGTATTCAATTGGTGTAACTTGATTACCACATCTACCACAACTCCAACTTGTTTCCAATCCATCACCAGCTCCACCTCAAGCTTTGGACTTGCTATCATCTTCAGCGCAACCTTAGAATTTAAATCATGAACTCTGATACCACTAATTGGGAAAACATCCCACCAAAACCAGAAACTACAAAAACAACCAAAATGAGAAAAATATAAATGCAACGTGGTTTGACAAATTGCCGACAACTAGTTGAGATAGCCTCACGATGCAATGTTATCCTCACCCTCACTATTTCCTATACAAAGTTCAACACTCAACGTACACCACAAACGCGCATTGTATCTTCTATTTTTTTTTCACTTTCTTTCTCTAAAGGTGTGTTTGATTGGCTTTATTTTTCATTGAAAATGTTAGGGGTTGTTCTCTTTGTTTTCAGTTTTGTATTTTGAGTTTTGAATTCATTTTGTGTTTTGAGTATCAATTTTGAGATTTTTGAAAAATGTGTTTTTTTTTGCATTTTAAAAAAATGTTTTGAAAACGCCCAAAACGCGTTTTGAAAATTTTGACTTGATTATAACTGAAAACACCCAAAACGACAAATTTTTCTTTATAAATTTTTAACTTGTTTTCAAAAACGCGTTTACGAAAATGGGAAAGAGAACGCGTTTTCACTATTTTGAAAAATCGAAAANAAAACACTCAAAATGACAAATATGTCGTTTTGGGTTTTCTTTACAAATTTTCAACTAGTTTTCAAAAACGCGTTTTCGAAAATGGGAAAGAGAACGCGTTTTCGCTGTTTTGGAAAATCGAAAACAGAACACGACTTGAAAATGGTAAAGAGAACGGACCCTTATAATTTCACTTAAATTCTTACTTTTGGAGTGTTTGTTTGACTTTGTATGGAAAATATTTTTCAAAAGTTGGTCACGTGACCATATTTTTCTCAAAAATAGGGAAAACATGTTTTCTTTAGGGAATGGTAGGTTTTTCTATTTCTAGGCAATCCACCATCTCTCTCTCATATACCCACCAATAAAAAATGAACAAGTGTAACATTTTCTAAATTGAAAATTAAATTTATCAAACATATTTAATTAGTAATTTATGTGGAAATAAGTTATAGGTACCTTACTTGCAAATAAACGCAATAGAGCAACATTAGCAACAAAATTTATAGTTACCAGACAGTCACGCACTCTAGCAACTTATCTCACTACATAAATATTCGTTACTGTCTGTTAGACATCTTTCTCTCTTGTCAAACCACGCCACACATTAGCTGCACTTTTTTTGTTGTCTCATGCACAAATTTTTTTTTTTTTTGCTACCCCCAAAATTCTTTCTAGACCTAAAGAAGAATTTAGCTACACAGTTATTAAAATATGAAACGGCAAGGAAGTTTAAGATCATTTGCAGAAGTTCTACACTAAGTCTAACTTTGCAAAGAGTTAACAATTGAAGAATGATATACAGGCTTTACAATAGAAGAGTATGAGCATTCTTAAGTTTTACACTGCTATGACTTTGATTTGGAATGAGTTGACTCTTAGAGAATCGGAGGACCTAGAAGCATGTGAGGAACATATTACTTATAGAGAGCGACATCCATTCATATAATTTTTTATGGCACTTCGAAGTGATTTTGATGGACTTAGGGGCTCTATTTTGCATCGCGCTCCACTTCTCTCAATTAATTTTGTGGTAAGGAAACTTGTGACTGAGGAAACATGTTTGAAATCTCTGGCACGTGAAGGACCACCTGGTGACTCATCTATGCTTGGAACATCATCTTTATGTGGTCCCTCTTTGACTGATCTAGTAAAGCAGAAGTTCTTAGCCATACAGCTACATGCCATGTCAGCCTGTACTCATATAAATTTGTCATCTCAGAGTCACTAGGTATTTCTTCCTTATGGATCTTTGACTTAGGTGCTTTCAAACACATATCATCTAACTCGAAATTCTTTAATGACTTGCATCCTTCTAACTCTTTTATGTATGTCTTAACTGCTGATGGAACACCATTACCTTTAGCAGATGTTGGCTCTTTTAACATATATAATTTATCGATTTCAGACGTCTATTGTGTTCCATCTTTTACTTTGAATCTTATTTCTATAGGCTAATTGTGAGATTCTGGATACTTAGTTCAGTTTTCTTTTATTGCTTGTCATGTGCAGGATCCTCGATTTCAGAAACTAATTGGAATAAGCCGTAGACAATGAGGGTTATATGTTATGGACAATTTGAGACCACCGTATGTTGCAGCCTCAGACGTTGACTTGTCATGTTTCTCTTTGAATTCATCGTCTTCTAGTTTTTATTTATCGCACTCTCCCCTTGGACATTTTTCTGCTAGTCATTAGAAATTTTTAGTTTTTAAGGGTCAATTGAGAGATATGCAAACTCGTGAAATTTTGATTATAGTGATTGAAAATTAACTAAATTTTCTACTTTACCTTTTGTTCGAAGTGTTTCTCATTCTGTTGCACCATTTGATCTTATTCACTTTGATGCGTAAGGACGTGTTCCTATTGCCACAAAATGATGGTCTAGATATTGTGTGTCTTTTATTGATAATTATAGTTTTTATTGTTGGGTTTATCTTATGAAATGACGTTTTGACTCTCTTTCTATTTATCGTTCTTTTAGAACGCTTCTTAAAACTCAGCATTCTGCTATAATTAAGTATTTAAATGTGATTTTGGTGGAGAGTATAATTCGGCTGATTTCTCTGAATTTATTGCTCTTGATTGCACAATTCTTCAAATCTCGTGTATTAATACCCCCACAACAAAATTGTATTGCTGAACGAAAACACGGTCAATTGTAGAAACTATTCATTCCCTTCTTTTGTTTGCCAAAGTTCCCAATGAATTTTGGAGAGAAGTGGTTCTTACTACTTTTTTATTAATAAGATTCCATCTTCTCACAATTCAGGTTTACCAACTTTTGAAACATTGTATAGACATCATCCTAATTACTCTTTATTGAGAGTCTTTGACTGTACTTGCTTTGTTCTTTGTCCTGAAGTAGAACGTAGTAAGTTGACATCTCGCTCTGCTATCTATGTTTTCTTGGGTTATGGGTAGGGACAAAAGCCTATCGCCGTTTTAATCCCATTAATAAGAAATTATATATTTCTCGTCATATCGTGTTTCTTGAGCACACATTCCATTTTTTCTATTTTTGATAATACTCATGGCGTGATTAAAATTGACCTCATTCGTATTGATCCATTCTCTGATGATATTGACATACCACATTTCCATGCCTCCATGTACTATTGATTTTTCATGTCCTGTAGGTACACATGCGCCAGTTCATGATACCCTTACTCCTTTTATAGCTTCACAAGTACCTCTTAAGATTGTTGATCCAGCTCATGCTTCCTCCCTTCCTTGATATTTTCATTGTATTTGTAAGTCCATTCAGTCACCTCATTTTGCTTATTCTTGTTATTCTGAGTCACTTTGTTATTTTCTAACTTCTATTCACAAGCTATCTGAACTATCTTCCAATAAAGAAGCTATTCTGGATCTTGTTTGGCAACAGGTTATAATTGATGAACTATATGCTCTATATAAGATAGACACTTGGGACTTGGTTGTATTGCCTTTAGGTAAACATGCTATTGGTTCTCATTCGGTTTATAAGATTAAAATGAAATCTGACGATTCGTTGAGTGCTATAAGGCTATATTATTTGCAATTGTATCAGTAGATTCTCTCTTGGTTGCATGTCAAAAATTCCTTTTTGCATGGAAATTTTCAAGATGTGGTTTATATGGCTCCTACTCCTCATTCTACTCTTTCTCACTTTTCTGGATGTTTCCAAACTTAAAACTCTCTTGGTTTTACATCGAGTCATCACGACTCTAACCTATTCTTTAGATGCACATCAAGTAGTTGCATTCGATTTTTATGTATATTGATGATATGATTATTATTGGCGATGATGTTGATGGAATTGTAGATTTGAAATTAGAATTGGCTTGTTGTTTTGAAATGAAGGACTTATGTGGATTATCATATTTCTTGGGGATCGAAGTTACTTCTTCTCCTATAGGTTATCTTTTCTCTCAGTCGAAGTATATTATGGATGCTATTGAGCGTTCTAGTCTTATAGATACTAAAACTGCTGAAATTCCTCTTGAGCCCAATGCTCGGTATTCACCCTCTCACGGTGTACACGTCCCGATATTGCTTGTAATGTTCACATTGTTAGTTAGTTTGTTTCAGCTCCTACTATAGTTCATTGGGTACATGTTGTTCTTATTTTGCGCTATCTTCGTGGTACTTATTTTCAGAGTCTTTTGTTTCCATCGACTTCCTCTTTAGTCCTTTATGCCTACACTGATGCTGATTAGGCCGGTAACCCTACTAATCACAAGTCCACTATTGATTTTTGTATATTTTTGGATGATTCGCTAATCTCAAAGTAAGAAACGGACTGTTGTGTGGTTACCTTGGTTACTTGCATACATGAGTGTTCTTTTATCCTCTCTAACCCCTATGATTTGTGATAATCAAAGTACTATTCAAATCTCTCACAATTCTGTGTTCCATGAGCACACAATGCAGATTGAGATTGACAGTCATCTGGTTTGCCATCATCTATAGACTGGCACTATTTTCCTGTCTTTTGTTTCTTCATCATTGTAGATTGCTGACTTATTCATGAGATCTCATCTAGTTCATCGTTTTCGCTTCTTGCTGACAAACTTTTGTTGCATCTTGCTGTAGCATCGTGAGTTTGTGAGTAATATTAGCCATATATAACATATTTAATTTACGCATAATATTATGTAGTTTCCCTCTAGTGTAGGTTTCCTTTTTGTATTACTCTTTTTGTAATATATAAACCTCTAATATTTTATTAGAAACCTAATTTTTTGGTGGTTCAATAAAATGTTTTCTTCTTCTTCACTTAATTCTTAATTCTTCTTCTCCTTTAGTTGGTTTATCAAATTAGTTAGTATTGTTTTCAGAATCTTGGTACTAAGCACAGTAGACTCGGTGCCTTGCATATTGTAAATCATCATTTTCCTAATTACGTATTGAAGTCTTTTCCCCAATTATATTAGGAATCATTTTCTTATAAAAAATAATTTTTCACTCAAAATCTAGTTGTTGAATTTGAACTTAAATTAAACTAACGTTTTCACGTCTTAATTAATTATACCAAGTTGAGTCGATCTCAACATGTGGAAACGAACTTACCTTCTTTGTTCCTATGTGGACAATATGAACTTGTGTAGAAGCATTCGGGTTTGTGGGGCGTGCTAATATCGTGCTTTGGTGAGGGACTTGAAGATATAATCCACAATATTTTCTATATCGGGTCTCAACACGGAAGCTTCGTGAAAATTTCAAATTGATGTGGGTTTTTGGGGCAAACAGAATACACTTGAACAAAGGGGTTGATCAGAAACCATGACGGATAGTGGTGGTGCGCGACATGTCCAAAGTGAAGGTCAGTGTGTTTTTCTCCTTAAGATGCCAGTCAATTGCGCTTCAGGATGTGCTGCAGTTTATGGGAGTGCTTCTTTATATCTCATAAGTAGAATAAAGTGACTCATTAACTCGCTTTTCTGATTTCCATTCTGTATGTGGTTCATGGGGATATGATTTATTGAACAAAATGCTTTTAATTTCAAATTTACAAAGCCGTGGTAATTGCATCCATGGCTTGCCTTGCCTTCGAGATCGCGCTAGAAACCTTAGTACTTTCAATGAACTTAAACAAGTTAAACGTAAAAATATATTCATTTCATTATGGTTTGACATCTAATTTCACGAATATGCCACTTCAATACTATAGTTGTCCAAAATATGCCAGATTCTAGATTATATTACTTGAAAAATAAATTATGGAAGATATATATGTATGTAGTCAAAAATGAAAAGGGTGACAAAAAAAATCCAAATTTCCGAGGTTTAAATCCAACATTGGCCTATAATGACCTTGTCAAAGTTTCAATAGGCCTTGACCTATTCATGATCTAAATTTCAAGTGAAATGACAGCCAATTATTACTGCAGAATTTGTCCCTTAATGAATATTTAAGATATATTGCCCAGCAAAAGAAACAAAGACATTTTTTGCATGCAAAACATTGATAGAAATAGCACTAAAATGAGGCATTTTACCATTCGTAAAATTATTTTCTCTTAAACTTTAAGTTTAGCTCCACATTTGAAGTTTTTAGCATAAGAGATATAAAAAAATGCTTCTCGTGTTCTTCCTTTTTCACAAGTCGTCTTCCTTCAACTTTTCACACTTCTTTTTGCCCAGTATTGTCATGTGTTTGTACTAAAAGTACAGAAGTATTGCCAATATACAATATAAAAAAATGTTAACCCGATCTATTGTTAAGATTAGGTATAATTTTTTTGTATAATTAATGATTCTTTTCGGTTTTTGTAAGATTCAGACCTTGGTCTGAATTTTGGTGCTTCCAGAATTTGTGTTGAAGTCGTGTTTATGGTTACTGTAACTTTATTAATTATGCGCATTTAATTGGATTGAGACACGTGGTTACATCTTGGCCGTTGTTTTTGCTTCTAGATGGTTCTATTATTAGTGTCATTTCACTTGGCACTCGTCTGGCTGAGTGCTATGGTTTTGAAGGAAGTTCTTTCGTCTAACTAGGGTTCTCTCTTTTGTTCTTCTTCTCTCAAATTTCTGATTTGAGATTTGCGATCTGTAATCTTTAGCCCCTGTTTTATGATATTCTGGGTGAATATTTGTAAGAGAGTTCAGGTTCTCTTGAGTTAATGTCTTTAGTGGGTTTGTAAAGATTCTTGATGATTCTTTGTGGTCAATCATTGTGTCTTTGAAAGATAAGTGTTCTTGTACTAACTCGATGTATTGGTTGAACTTTTGTAACATTCGTTGCCATTTTGGGCTATATAGTGGAATCGAGCATAATCCAATGTCTTGGATGTTCAACGGGAGGATGTAGGCATTAGACGTGATCGCCGAACTTCCGGGGCTTAGGCCGAAAGAAATCGCTTATGTTGTCTTTAATCTGCACTTTTATTTTCTGTGAGATCGTTTTATTGTTACTTCTCAATGTTAATATCGTGTGTTCCTAGCTCTACAATAGTATCAAAACCATTAATTAAAAGCAAGATACTTGAATCTTAGAGAAACTGGTTGATCTGCAATCTGAATTTTTGGAATTGCTGTCAAGCAAAATTGGAAGAAAATGAGTTTTCTAAACTCGTTGGGTAAGATCTTTCTAAATTTTTGTAAAGTTCACTTTCAAAAATTAGGGTTTCTTGATTTTTCCCTTAATTTACCGTACACAATAACCCCCCTCGAAATTAATATTTGTCCGCAAAGGCTCCTACGAGTAAGATCTTTCTAAATTTTTGTAAAGTTCACGTTCAAAAATTGGAATTTCTTCATTTTTCCCTTAATTTACCGTACACAATAACCCCCCTCGAAATTAATATTTGTCCGCAAAGGCTCCTACGAGGCTTTGGAAATTTGAAATAAATCAAGTACAAGTGTTTACCTGGAGGATCTTGCAGGAGGAATCTTTGAAACATAGCTTTGTGATCTTTGTTATTGTGTTTTCTTTTGAGTCGTGATCTACATATTCCCTGTGTGTATTTGAAATTTGTAAAATCTTATTTTACTAAATGTATTACTAAATGTATTACTGTGATTTGTGAGTGATGCCAATTTGTACTCTTATTATTCTTTGCAAATTTGTGAAAATTGTCTCCAATTTTTTAGTCATACTTGTCTATAACATGGTTCATGTTAAGTTTGAAGTTAGTCAATTTGATGGAAAAGGTGATTTCAATTTGTGGAGTCAAAAAATGAATGCTATTTTAATGCAAGTGGGATGCGTTAGGGCTTTAGATGATAGGTGTCCTGCTCACTTTCTTCTTGCAAAGAAAATTGAACTTGAAGAAGTTGCTTGGAGTACTATTTTCTTGTACTTATCTAAAAATGTGATAAGAAGTATTTGTGAAACAAAAACTGCTTCTGAATTGTGAACTAAATTTCATGATAAATATGTGACAAAAATTACTCCAAATAAGTGTTTCTTATTAAAACAATTATTTTCTTTCAAAATGGATCCCTCAATTGATTTGGATAAAAATTTAAATCAACTTATCCAATGCTTGGCCACTGTGATGAAAAATTTCAAATGATTTAGATGGTTGCTCTAGAGTCTTGTTAAACTTCATCAGTGACGGATATAAAGACATTAATGTTGCTCTAGAGTTTAGTACGAAAGAACTTACTACTAATATTATAATAAATTCTCTAAGAAATAAAGCTCTAGAGATGAAAACCGATTCTAGTAATAGTCAAAATGAAGATAATTTGTCACTAAAAGGGATAGTTTTTGGTAAATCAAATTATCACTCTAACTTTTTAATTGAAAATAAAAATAATTGAGTGATAAGAATAAGTCCAAAAATAAAGCTAAATGTAAGAGGTGTTATTATTGTGGAAAGTTGGGTTATTTTGTTAAAAACTGTTTTATGAAGAAAAATAATTAAAAAAAGAAGTTCAATCATGGGAGTAATGCTTTAGTGTATAATAAAGCTACGCCTGAAACTAGTCTAGTCCTAATTAATGTGGAAAAACAACAGAGTGATGGATGAATACTTGACTCAAGTTGTTCCTTTCATATGTGCCCAAATAAAAACTATTTTCTTGAGTTTGAAAAAAAAAGTTTGGAGGGCAAGTTATAATCAGAAATAATATTACCTATAAAGTTAGAGGGATAGATACCATAAAATTGTTATTGGATAATGATAATGTTCTATTCCTAAGAGGAACTAGGTATGTTCATGACTTGAAGAAGAACTTAGTGTCTTTAAGTATGTTAGATGATATGCAGTTTAACATAAATTTGGATCAAGCATATATTAAAATTTTTAAGGGCGGTGATTTAATCATTAATACCCCTAAGAGATATGGCCTCTCTTTTATGAAAGATAAACCCCTATTTGGCTTAAATGCTTTTGTTGTATTTGAAAACTTTACACTTGCAAAATTTTGGTATGATAGGCTTGGCCATATTAGCAAAAAGAGTTTGAATTCTTTACATTCAAAAAGAGTTTTTGGAAAATCAAATCGTGATGATTTTGGTTCTTGTGAACAATGTATTATAGGAAAATAGGTCAAACTACTTTTTCCAACTGGAATTCATAAATTCAAACAAATGTTGAAATATTTATGTTCTGATTTGTGAGGTCATATTGTTGTGTGCACTTTATCTGGTTTCAAATATTATTTACTGATCATTGATGAATTTTCAAGAAAATTTTGGGAATTCTTATTAAAAAATAATGATGAAACATTTTCTATTTTTAAAGAGCAGAAAACTCAAATTGAAAATCAAAATTATCATAAATAAAAATTTGAAGGACCAACAATGGCTTGAAATTTTGCAATCATGAATTCAATAATTTTATAAAGAACATAGTATTTTGAGACATAAAACTGTCACTTATACTCCTCAACAAAGAGGTGAAGCTATTAAAAATGCTGCATATCTTGTTAATAGAAGTCTTACCAAAACTTTAAATTTTGAAGTATTTGAATCTGTTTGATCTAATAGTTCTGTGAATTATTTCCAGCTAAAAGTGTTTGGCTGTGTTGCATATGCTCATCAAAATATTGAAAAATTAGAACCAAGATCACTTAAATATGGTCTATTGGGTTATGATGAACATGTTAAAAGCTACAAATTATGGGTAAAATATGAAAAGGGGTATAAATTCATTGTTAGAAAAGATATTATTTTCAATGAATCTTTATGTCATGTTTAGAAGGGAAAAAATATATTGATTGATAAAGATGTTCAAATTGAAGTGGAGCTTTCTCAAATTGAGCAAGATACTCCTATATCTGGAGTAGATGAAATTGGTCTTGAAGAATATATTTATATACCTGAAACTGAAAATGTTCAATAAGTTGATCGGCAGATCAAACCTTCTACTAGATTTGACAATGATAATTTTGTTTACTTTTTCACTTATCAAGAACATATTGAAAATGAACAAAACTCCTATGGTGATGCCATTAAGTGTAAAGAAACAAAAAACTGCATAGCAGCCATGGAAAATGAAATGTCTTCACTCCTTAAAAATAAAATTTGGGAACTTGTTAAAAGGCCTAAAGGACATAAATTAATTGACCGTAAGTCTATAAAGGCAAACAAGAAGGAGACGGTAAAAATTAGAAATAAAATTAGATTTGTTGCAAAAGGTTTTACTCAAAAAGAAGGTATTGATTACACTGAATTATTTTCTCTCCCATTGTGAAATATACTACTCTTAGATGCTTGCTTGCGCTTGCTGCTAAATTTAATTAGGAATTTGATCGATTAGATGTTAAAAATGATTTCTTGTATGATGAGTTAGATGAAATAATTTACATGAGGTAAATTGTTGGTTTTGAAATATGAGATCCTGATAATCCTGTTTGTCTATTAAAGAGATCTTTATATGATTTAAAACAAGCACATAAATAGTCGTACAAAAGATTTGATGCATTTGTTCTAAAACTTGGTTTTAAAAGGAGTCAATATGACACATGTTTATACTATAAATGTGATGGAGGTAAAAATTCTCTGTATCTAGTTCTTTATATGGATGATATGCTGATTGCCAGTCGTGATAAGTCTGAGATTTATAATATTAAATTGAAATTGAAATCTGAATTTGAAATGAAGAATCTTGGTTCTGCTAAAAAAAATATTAGCCATGCGGATCTAGAGAAATAAAGAAAGGGGCTTGCTATTCTTGAATCAACATGATTATGTGGTTAAAGTTTTGAAAAAAATTAACATAAAAGACTCTAAACATGTAACATTATCTCTTACTAATCATTTTAAGCTATCTTCTGAATATAACACTAAATCTGAAGATGAATATGCTAGAATGTCTAAATTTTTTTATGCAAATGCTATTGGTTCTATCATGTATTTGATCTTGCATTTAGTATCAGCATATTAAACAGATTTATGAGTAATCCTGGGGAAGAGCACTGGAACGCTTTAAAATGGTTATTAATATATCTTAAAGGTACAACTAACATAGGTTTAATGTTTAAATCAAGTAAAGATAGTGTAACTTTAAAGGGATTTACATATTCTGGTTTTGCTGGAGATACAGATAAAAGGAGATCAACTTCATCTTATTTTTATACTTTGTGTGGAACAGCTGTTAGTTGGAAATCACATCTTCAAAAAGTTGTAGCTCTATTTTCTACAGAAGCAGAATATATTGCTGCTACTAATGCTTATGAGAGAGGGAATGTGGTTAAATGGTTTATTATCTGAACTTGACTTTGTTAATAATCATGATATACTATTTTCATAATCAAAGTGTTATTCATATTAGCAAAAATCATATATTTCTTGATAGAACAAAGTATATTGATGTTAAATATCATTTTGTAAGAGATGTTATTTCGAAAGGAATTCTTAGAAAAGGTAAAGTTACAACTCAGCTTAATCCATGTGATATGTGTACAAAAGTGATTCTTTATAACAAATTTGTTAACTGCTTGAAACTTATATGTGTTGATTCTGTGTAATGCGTGTACGGGTATTTAGAGAAAAAGAAAAGTGAAATTGTAGTTATGCTCTTGACTGCACTATAGTCCCAAATTCTGGTAGGAAGGTGGAGAATGTAAGATTCGAACCCTGGTCCGAATTTTGGTGCTTCTAGAATTTGTGTTGAAGTCGTATTTATGGTTATTGCAACTTTATTGATGATGCGCTTTTAATTGGATTGAAACACGCGGTTACATCTTCATCTTTGTTTTTGTGTCTAAATGGTTCTATTATTAGTGCCATTTCACTTGGCACTCACTTGAGGGTTTTCATCCTAGCTGAGTGCTATGGTTTTGAAGGAAATTCTCTCATCTGTCCAGAGTTCTCTCTTCTGTTCTTTTGCTCTCAAATTTCTAATTTGAGAATTGCGATATGTAATCTTAGCCCCTGTTTTATGATATTTTGAGTGAATATTTGTACGAGAGTTTACATTCTCTTGAGTTACTATCTTTAGTGGGTTTGTGAAGATTTTTGGTAATTCTTGTGGGTCGTCTTTGAGAGATAAGTGTTCATGTACTATCTTGGTGTATTGGTTGAACTTTTGTAACCTTCGTTGCCATTTTGAGCTATATAGTGGAACCGAGAATAATCCAATTTATTGGATGTTCGACGGGGGATGTGAGCTTTAGAAATGGTCATTGAACCGCTGGGGTTTAGGCTAAAAGAAATCGCTTGTATGGTCTTTAATTTCTGCACTTTTTTGTCTGTGACATTGTTTTATTGTTGCTTCTCAACGTTAATATCGTGCGTTCTTGGGCCTATAATTTTTCTTATTGGAATAGTTAACAATTCATTAAATTATCTGGCCCGTCCAACTCAAGCCTTTTATAGAATTGTGAGGCCTAACAAGGCCACATGCACAGGCTGGGTATGACCACTAGCCACCACAAGAAATTTATTTATTTTTTTTATTTTTATTTTTTTATTTTTTATTTTGGGACAAAACACCATCAACATCTTGGCGAAATTTTTAGGCCCCACCTAGACCCAAGGGGAATTAAGAGTACCCCGACCATGTTTTAGAAATACGAAAATGAAGTAGCCACCACTAGATGCTCTCACGTGTCTAGACACTCGAACTCAAAGTAGTGAGCCAGGCTAAATACAGCATAAGCGTTTGGTTCTCGATAAATTTTATAACTCCATTTATATCACATAATTAATTTATAATATCATTTTAGATCCACATATTAGATATAAAAAATTTAACAATCTTCATATAGTTGGGGCATTGTATATTGAGTGAAAGGACATTTACTTTATGGTGTTAAAATGCACTTTTAAAAATTCATGCATCTTGCACATATTTGTTTCCTCAGCCGCATTTGCCTTTCTAGTTGAATTGACATTGTTTTTTATGAGTGGGGAAGAATGTTGTTATATTGTTCATTTTTTTTAAGGCTCGAGTTTATTAATTTTTAGCCTAAAGGTCAGGGGGAGAGTCACATGGGGTGATCGCCCCCACAACATTTTAAAATTATTCTTTATGTACGGATTCATATAAAAAAATATTATTATACATAATAGTTAATCATTTAAATTTTGTCCCTCCAATAATTGTTCATTTTTACGTGAAAATCCTGACTCCATCACTACCTACCATATCCACGTGTAACTTGCTCATGAATATATTTACAGATGCGGAGAACTAGGTTAGCTAATGGTTTCTCTCTTCCTAGAAAAAGTTGGATTAAAGTTTAACTTGATTCGAACGGATTATGACTTTTTTTTGCCTATTCGAAAGTTAATTTAAACACTCCATGTGATCACTTAATTAATTATACCCAATTATTCATTTAACTTTTGAATATATCTGCTAGAAAAAGAAGAGAGAGAGGCCATTCTTAAGAGGAAATGTAATTTTTTTTTCTTAATTGAAAACGATATTAATGTAGAGATTGACACTATTCTCTTCTTGTTATTCATTTAAATTCGACATAAAAAAATTTAAAGAGGTGGCATAAAGTGAAGAGATGTAAACCTTACTTTCTCTCAACGAGAGAGAGATCATCATAATTCTAATGATTAATGGGATCTTCAATAAATTCCTCCCGAAGATTGTCAAGAACAGATGGTACAATAGGGAAGACTCGTTGAAAGCTCGTTACCAAAATATTAGTACTTCTGTAGTATGGCAAGGTTTCTTAGTGAAGGCCGGGTTCAATATCTTGTATAAAATTGGCGATAACAATAGAGAAGAAGAAATGTAAAGTTTTTTTCCATTAATAAAGCTCACATCTGGTAATAATTTAGTTTCGATTTGAGTTCAAATTTAGCAGGCTTTAAAGCTAGCATCCTGAACTCCACTTTAGATGGTGTAATTGTAAAATTATATTCCAGCATTAGGTTTAAAATACTCGAGTTTAATCTCTTCATTTTCATATCAATGATCACTAGGGAATCAAGTGACATTCATTTTTCGTAAAAATCTATTTATTTCAAGCGGCATTAAACTTTCATATCAATGATCACTAGGGAATCAGAGACGATTCAAACAACTTGGGTGAATGAGGAAATTTTTTGAGGGGGTCCTTTCAAGAATAATCATAAAAAAACAATTTAAATGGAAAAAATTATTATTGGCGAAAACACATATGGTACCTGACGAAATCCAGTATTTTTTGGCTGTTTGGATCGAATTAATGAAGACCACATCCATCAGCGATTATTGACAAAATTTCATCTGTGATGCAATCACAATTACTAATGGTGCTTACGTCGTTGATTGCCACCAACAAGACATATATTTTTACTTCATTTTTTCAACATTTCATCAGCAAAGAAAGTAAAGAATAATTTATTTACATTCCCTACATCACTTATGTCCCTTATTGTGTTTCTTGTGATAAAACTTTGTTCCATGTTGTCATGAATTTCATATGAACTTAACAATCAAACTATTTTCTAGAATTCAACGAAAGAAAAGGTTGTCTTTCTTTTTTCTTAATTGATTTGAAGGGAAATTTGCACTCTTAGTTCCAAATATACGAACCTGTTACAAATTTATTTTCAATCTATTTTTCTTCTAGCTCTACATATATTTACATCCTCTTAGTTCTGTATTTAATCCCAATAGACAGCTCCTCCACTTAGCTATATATCAACACATATTTATGACGTTGACCTACATGGTACCAAGTCATATAAAGGTCATTAGTTTGAATATCTGAGATTTATTTCTTGAATGAGCGCATGGAAATTATAAAAATAAGAATAAATTCAATATGCTCAAAAGGGCGTGTGACAATAAAGTTAAAATAAAATATTTTTTTTTATTTTTAATTTAAGATTTTAAATAAAATCAAATTATTCGATAAAACGTAGTTTGAAATTGAAATTGCTATATCCGACAAAAGGCAAATAGTGAGATGGCCCAACTTCTTCTTCAATTATTTCAATGTAAAGATGTAATTTTAATGGGTGGCACTTTCAATCAAGAATCATGCAGAAATTTCATGAAGATATGTGGGATTGTTGCAATTGAAAGCACCAAAAGTTACTATCAAAAGGGGTGAAAAAATATTCTCTCAGAAAGCAAGTGATTGTGAAAGAATTACATATCCCACTAAACAAATGAAAGTGACAACTTCGGGTTTGTCTCCTTGTTAGGTGGGTTAGGGTAAATGACACACCAAAACCAATTCCACAATGGGAATGATTTACATTATTCACCATTATCTTTTCTATAGTGCTTTCTTCATTTAACACAATGTTTGGTGTATACATCACGAAAACAATAATTTACCTTGTATGCCTGGTCATGGTTAAAAATTACGACAGAGTTCTTTAGAAAAACGACTTTTAAATGCGATTGATGAATGTAAGTAAATAGCTACTAAATAATTTCAATATTGCATTTTGAAATAGCCCTTTCTTTCTCTCTAAATCCCGTTTGGCCTCCATTATTCTTTATTATATTATAATTAATTTTTCTCTATCTTCTTATCTATTACACATTCTCCAATAAAATAATATTACACGTAAACTTAGAAACTTTTCATTCTTTTTTAATCATACATTCTCTAAAATATTACTATTCCTCTCCTTATAATATAAAATAATAAAGGTGAAACAGTTTTGAGAAAATAATGGGGTTTTAAGAGTTCATGTAGAAATTTTGAATGTCGTATGTTGGAGGATAATATCTAAACAAATAAATTACAATACAATAAATTATGATTTTGCGACAAGATATTTTGCAATATACAAAAATTTGTTGCAACAAGTGATTTAGCTCAACACTTTTTTTTAAGTTTGTTGCAAATATTGTTATGAAAAATATAAGTATCAATAATATAAGGCGAAATAATATGATTTTTTTTTTTTATGAATTTTGAAATTATTCATATTTGAATTATTGTATTGAAGCATTATTTTCATGAAGTTGAGTTATTTTTAATGAAGTTATATTTTCAAATAAATATGTACAATAGTAATAACTCTATTGCAATCCAAGAAATTGAAAATTATCATTTTTGAAAGTGTTTTGCAATGAATATCTATTGTTACGAAATAATACGTTTTAACGATTTTAAACGTTTAAAACAGAATTCGCGACATACATAAATAAAGATAAAATAAATTAGGTAACAATTATACCTAGTTGAAATGACAAACTTTTTGCGCTACGTAATGAATTCAGATACAAGCACAACATGTCACATAAACAAATATCCAGTCACAAAATAATTTGCCTAAAAATGTTATATATTGTAAAATAAAATACATAAAAATAAATAAATAATCACAAAATAAGCTAGGCAACAACTATATATCTTTGTACAAATAATGACGCCCAACCTTCTTTGTGTTGCAAAATAAATTTAACTACAAACGTCACTTGTTACATAGTAAATTGTCTACAAATGTTGAATATCTTGAAGTATATTATGCAACACGTCAAATGCACTATAAGATAAATTTTGTGACAAACATAATATATTATTAAAAATATATTACTACAAGCATGTGTTGTTGCAAAACATAATAGATAACACATGTTATGCTTTTAAAATAGTATTCACAACGAAGATTTCTCTCGCAAAAACTATATTGAAATAATCATAGCGGTGAATTGACTCGTTGCTCTTTTAATTTTTCGCGACATATATATGTTGTGACAACATTATAGCGACAAATATCTTGTTTCTATTTTGTACTTTCTACATAAAACAAATAATGTTACGAATTTATTAATGTGGTGAATGATATAAAGTTGTTGAAAAATATATTATATGACTCATATATCGCGACCTGCAACAAATAATTTTTGCAACTAAATCTCTATATACGCAATAAAAAAAAAAAATTTGTCGCTATTTCGGTATTTTATTATTATTATTATTATTATTATTATTATTATTATTATTATTATTTTGGAGTGTTACTCTCAAATTACACCAAGTAATTTCAAAACTATTAGAGTACATAAATGTATTCGAATCAATCTCATCCTGACTTGTGAGAATTATGTGCTGGGCTTTCAACGAAAATGAATTTTGATATAGCTAGGACAGTACAATGAATTCACTGTATAAGCAAATATATTTTCTTTCTCTAATAAACTAATCTTTGAACTTAATTAGTTCGACTAAAAGATTGAATTTTAGAGAAATGACTTAGATATTTATTTAAATTTAGTCTACATTGCTTCAACTCTCGTGCAGGCATAATTTATTTTATACCAAATGTTTGATAGTGTACAATTTATACACAAGGGTGGCATTAATATTGAAATGTGGACATCCATATGCTCTAATATTATATTGAAGCAACTCTATAAAAAATTAAACTTCTTAAGAGGAGATATATTTGTTTAAGGTTAGTCTACGATACACTCCCTTTCTTGGCTTGATTCATTTTCATCAAACATTTGAAACGTGAATAATTTTTAAAAATTGGTAGTGGTAAGTCAATTAAAAGATTAAGGTTGGTAAGAAGAGATGTTTTCATTTATTTAAATTTAGTTAGTAACATGAAGAAAACTACAATGATAAACGAAAATGGTGATACAAATTTAAAATAACTCACCCAGAAAATTAGCATATTCAGTAGCGTTCTTGATTCTAAAAAACGTAGTTTACAATATAAAGAGTATGTTCAATAATTTTTGAAAATAAAGAGTTAGAATTTTATGCAAGTCCAACCCACAATATATTTATTCTTAATTTTACTTTCTCTCGTAAGCAATAAAGCGATAAAAGATTTTTGTGAAAACCAAAGAGGTTAAAATTATAGAAGTATATTAAAATTATCAATTAATATATAATGATTGTTGTGCATAAAAATTTGTAAAATAATAAATAAAAGTAATACAAATAGTGTGTTTGACTCTTTATTGACTAGTAATGTTATTTGATAGTATTAGTGTTAAAATATCAATCTAAGTAACAATAATGCGATATTAAATGAGGGGTACAATTTAATGGGTCACTTAATTTTATCTTCCATTGAGTTTATTACATAATGTTACTTAAATTGGTGTTATAGCATCAATAATTACTCCATCCGTCTCATTTATATAAACTGACTTTCCTTATTTTTTTTTGTTCCAATTATGTAATCCTAATTCTTTATTGAGAAAATTTTGTTTTGTTTGTTTACTAATATATTCTTATTTAATTTGTCAAATTATAACAAATTTATTATTAATTGTTGATAATTAAATAAGGGTAAATTAGAAATGTTTTTTATAAAAATTATTTTTTCAATAACATTAAATAAGATTTATTAATTCGTGTGAAAAACAAAACCAGCATGTACAAATGAGACGAAGGGAGTACACTAGATAACATTATTCTTTATTTACATTTCATTTTTAATGGAGTACATTAAAGCCTATCTGGCTTATCTTTGCTTTCACTCATAATGGGTATTGTATTCGTAGTCTTTTAGTTGACATAGAATGTCTCTGTAGTATTTTTAACACTAATGTCATTTTACTTTACTGAGTAAAGTTTTTTAACCCCATTGGAGTTTCAACTCTAGTCTAAATAGCATTGATGTGACATTAAATGATAAGTAGAATTAAATGGCTCATTTTATTTCAAATTTTATTTAGTTTATCATTGCCACCTAAACTAAGATCATAACTTTAGTTGGACTGCGTAGCATTATTCTACTTCATTATTCTAGATCTCTTAATTAGTCTTGAAATTAGTGAAATTAAGTGGTCAAGTTAAAGTTAAAGATGTGCCAACTGCCACATTTATTATTTTCTGCTTAGTCAATGTGGTCTTTCTTGATCCTTTTTTGAGTTACATTTCGTACAAGTGTCATACCACTTGGTCCTCCTCATTCTTGATCCAATAGTAAAATTAAGCTTTTCGCATGATGAAAATTGAATAGTAATGACTAGTAGCAATAGTACAAGAAATTAGGCTTTCCCATTTGGTAAAAATGAAATATTTGCGATACGTACACTAGTTAAAATGAGGATAAAAAATTTTAATTGAAATATCGTAATTGTATCGGTTGATTTGAAGCGCATCTTAAGCTTAACATGATTAGATTATTAACTTGAGTAACTAAATCTTGAGAGAGTAAACTTAGGAATTTTGTCGAGTTGGTCACTTGTGCTTTTATTTTGAAAACATAGGTTATGAATTGCATATAAATTTAACATCACAAAAATTATGTTTTCTTATAAGCTAATCTTGATTATAGATGTTTTGAACATAGTTATGAAAATCGGCCTAGCCCAATCTGATCAGCCCGAAACCCGCCAAATCGGAAAGCGTGCCGGGCCGGTTTGTACAGTTTGACCGAAAAGAGTATAAAATGCTCAAAAACCAATAAAACTAATAAAAGTCTTCTGAACTTTATGAACTAGATCCATCGATTGAATCATCAACCCACCGACAAACCAAAACGGAAAAGATATGTGGCCAAGACAGACCCCCAACCAATAGGGAGCGCCATGTATGGCCAGGGCCCATTTAGCAGGGCTCAAATGACAAATGGTGGCTAATTAACTTCCCTTTTCTGTAATTTAAAATTAATAATATGCAATTTAGAAATTGATATCTTTTTTAAAGACTTCTAAATTAATTTTTAGGGTAATGCAAACGCTATATTTTCTTATCTTGTCAAGCTGTGTTTATCAAAAAAGACGTGTTATCAGATGTAAAGAAGAAATCCAAGTTAGAGTTCAATCATCTGGTAGTGATAATTATTCTCTTAATACTTGTTTACACAACTAAAAAGTTTTGATTTATACCTAAAGTACTGAATTTATACAATTTATTTTTAAAACCCTTAGTGTACTATAAAAATGTAAAATATTTCAAATTGCAAAAGTTGCCTAAGGGCTAAAATAATTTATAATACATTATCGTTGACCAGTTATATTTTAAGCATTACAATTCAACACAAAACATGAACTATTTCAGGCCCCTGGCTTATGCTATGTTGTATTTTTGACACTTGGTATCATCTAAAGGACAATTATTTCCATATCTAACTACCCTCCCTTGGGGGGCGGGGAAAAGTTATGAAATTGAAAAAATATCATATATATATATATATATACATCCATTTGGTTTGATTCCTATAAATTTAAATTTTTACAAAAACTGGGTTTATATATCCATTCGGTTCTTGAATTAGCTATTGAACTCGATAAGAAAACTATTTATCTAATTTCTTCACTTTTGAAGTTTTGACATTTAATTACTCATATGTTGTTTTTCTTAACCTTATTTTAGTTACATTTAGTATAGATGCCATACAAACTTCCCTGTTTTGTCTTGAGACAAAGATACTCCATCATTAATTCTTAATGGAAGGTGAGATCTCCAATGGTAGATGGTTTGTCTACAACTAGCACTTTACAACAAATCAAGTCTTTTCATGTGATGAAAATTCAATAGGAGAGACTTACTAGTTGAATAATTGAGAGAATAAAAGTTAAATTATGCGTCATTTCTTAATATATATATAGAGAGAAAAAAGTTGATCAATTATATGTCAAATCCTAGAATAGTGTCTAAAAAGTAGAGTTTGATTGAAAATGGAATGGTATCGTCATACGTCAAATCTTAAAATATAGTGTCTATAAAGTAAGTATGATTGAAAATGATATATTACTCCCCGTTGATATGAAGTGCATCTTAAGCTTCATATGCTTTTAAATTATTCACTTCCGTAACTTGCAATTTTTGAACAATGAGATTGGGAATCACGTCAATTTAGACACTGGTTTTGATAATGTTAGGCAAGAACTATATACCAAAAAAAAAAAAATTATATATATATATATATATTCTTATTTATTTTGACTAAGTTAAGCATGCTAAATAATATCATCTTTATCATATATGTCTCCAAGTTTTCATGCTTTTCTTAAATAGTCGACTATCCCATTCTTCGGATAGCTAGACAATGTCTATTTTATCTATATCAACTCTTTATTCTTATTAGAGGTCAATGCTCAATATAAAAAATAACATATAATTTACCTTATCTATTGATGAACTTAAGTTATTAGATTAATTAGTATTGTATGAGAAACCAAAACCCATTTAGAAAAAAGCAGTGCAACAACCCCGTCCAAGATTGTCTGTCTTTTAACCAGTCGGCCAAGAAAACGACAACCGGGGGGGGGAGGGGTGCGCTGACGTTCTTTGCATGGCTCATCATCTGTCACCATTAACTAATTATTTCAGTTTCATTATCACTTCACTTTATTCACTATCCAAAAGCACTTGTTCGAGTAAAGAATTCACTAGGCTCTTTCTCTTCGGCACGGACTTACTTTTGCAAAGGAGAATGGTTATATGGTGGTTGAGTCGAGTATGACACGCTATCAGTACTTCAACCTCTAAAGTTTGGTTTCTATCAAACCTGAGTGCTCTTATTTTAACTGACGCGTGGCTTTATTTGAGAAAGTAGGTGCTTGTTCTTGTGGTTTTGTTTTCTGTATAGTAAACAAATTGTGGCTCATAATCATGTTTCGTTAGCAATTTTTGCGTCGGTCTTTATGAACTGAGGAATTGTATTCCGATAAACATTATACTTCTTTAGCTGATATGCCTTCGTAATAAAATGAATCAAGTCATTTCTCAAATTCATGTTTCCTTTTTTATGTTTTTGAAAGAATAATTTGGAGTTTCAAATGCACTTTAGAAAAACCATCCTTTTACATAGGACGCACATAATTTAAAGAAATGGAGTATTGGTAACTATATATGCATCGATTGGAACTTTCATTTCCGGCTTGTATTTTGGATTTAAGTTTCTCAACCTTTCGAAATAGGCACAAATGAACCTTAAATGTGTTGATAATTAGAAATCCTGATTCTATTTCAACGAGAGCAATCAATTTACAAACGAAAATAATACGCTAGATTTATAAAGACTCGCTTCAATGTGCCGTTGCAGTAATTCATTGTGATGAAAATAAGTATACAAGAGAAAATAGCATAACTATCTTCTCTAACCTCTTTTTTTCTCTTTTTGATGGTGATTAAAATTCTAATGACGGTTCTCTATTTATAAGACAAATTATAGAAAACTCAAAATTTACAAGGATTCAAATTCCTAAAATGAATTTTATAAGAACACAAATTCCTGAACAGCCCTTAATAAAACTTTGATCGATCTGCATACTGCTCCGCAAAGCGACAATAATTAAACTCCACAACTTAACAAAATGCAATAATGGATTCTTGTTTTGATGTACATGAACTCATATATATTTTACAAAGAACTGAAAATAATTTGAATATTAACTTTGGGCTAAAAACATCCTCTATACATTCTCAATTGTTTGAAATGTATAATAGATACACTAGCCTTTTCATTGATATTAATAAAATTCGAATTGTACAGTTTAGATACTCTACAATGGTAGGAAGCTCATCAAGACAATTATTCAACGCTTGTACTATATCAAGTGATTTTTTAGCATATTATAACAAAAAAGATTGTGTTGTCTGTTAGATGATGTGCTGTATAGATGGAAGTACATGTGTACATAATAGAATGAAATCTATGTGACATTGCCTACACTTTTGCAATTATAATTGGTAAATAAGGTGAGTCTAAATAATACAGTTAATTTCATCTGTTACATAATGCAAAGATGATCCTGATCAATCATCCATAAAGTATATCGAAACAAAGATAATCTGCTTTGAGATCACTTCAGTCAGGGGCTAAGTCTTTCCCTCGTAGAGGTATCTCGATTTTGAGAAATGTTTTCTCACCACTACTAGCATAATTAACAACCATGGAGGATCGTCGTTACGAGCCTTGTCTCTTATAGAATCTACAAGAAAGAGAATAATCCATTGCTTTAAAAGAATCTGTGTTCATTATGCCCCTGTTTGGTACACATTAAAATTTTCATTCTAATTCTTCTACTCATTTTCAACCACACATTCTTCAATAAAATAATATTTTCCATCACATCAATAACTTTTCCTTCTTTTTCAACCACAAATTCTCTATCAATTTACTATTCCAGAATAAATCCTGATCAATCATCCATAAAGTAAATCGAAACAAAGAAAATCTGCTTTGAGATCAGTTCAGTCACGGGCTAAGTCTTTCCCTCGTAGAGGTATCTTGATTTTGAGAAATGTTTTCTCACCACTTCTAGCATAATTAACAACCATGGAGGATCGTCGTTACGAGCCTTGTCTCTTATAGAATCTACAAGAAAGAGAATAATCCATTGCTTTAAAAGAATATGTGTTAATTATGTCCCTGTTTGGTACACATTAAAATTTTCATTCTAATTCTTCTACTCATTTTCAACCACACATTCTTCAATAAAATAATATTTTCCATCACATCAATAACTTTTCCTTCTTTTTCAACCACAAATTCTCTATCAATTTACTATTCCAGAATACATTCTT
>CAIGRP010122674.1:0-20037 GCA_903798385.1 Fraxinus cuspidata
TCATTGAATTTTAACACATTGCACTCCGTTACTCACTCACCATGTTTCAAGAGGGAAAAAGAATGTTATCTTCAAATTGACATAAATCTTAATTTAGATCATAATCTTCCTTTATATTGAGAAAATAAAATAGATAAATTATTTCTTTATTTTAATTGAGCTTGTCGAGTTAAATCAAGAAAATAAAAAAAATATCTTAAATAGGAAATGAAATTTTAAATTTAGAGTCAATAAATTAATAAATAGTAACAAAATATAATTTTTAGAGCCGTCAAAACGTGACTTAAGAGGAAAGAAGGGTGTCATTTTCACGTATGATTTTTTATATTTCAAAATATTCAATTTTTGAACAGTTAAATTCAATAAGTAAAGTTCAATGACTACTCGAAAACATATTAAAGTTCAGTAAGTAAAACGTGATGAAACAGTGAGTAAAGCGTGACGAATCTATAAGTTTAACGTTAATGAAAAATGGTGAACGAGTAATAAAATGCAATGTGAACTCTAGTAAACACTCGAAAATATTTTGAAGCCCAGTGGACCAGTAAATAATGAAACATTTGAATCCATAATAATGAATTGTGGTTAAATGAAATATTTTGTAAAATTCCAAGGTGAGTATGAAGTAAATTAAAGTTGTGGACATTAGTGAAACTAACACATTTCTAAAGTGATAAAAGGAATGCAACTCTCAGAGCTGAAGTTCCTGCTGTTCCCAACAATGGCAGCTCTTAGCACCACTACTATTCTTACAAACAGAACCCGAATGGCCATAGTGCCCCGTGCTGTCCTCAAAAACAAAATACAGGTCTCTTACGAATTGAAGCAGTCACAGTCTCGCCTTTTCCACGAGCTCCCGTCTGGCCTGAAAATGGAGGCAATCTTCCAAAAGGGCCGAATTGACAAAGATGAGAAATCTCAAAATCCACCTTTGGTTTTCATTCATGGAAGCTTCCATGCAGCTTGGTGCTGGGCTGAACACTTTTTGCCCTTCTTTTGTAAGCATGGTTATGACTGTTATGCTCTCAGCTTGCTGGGTCAGGTATTCAGTAACTCAGTACTCTTTTTTTCTCTTTTTATGGGCATTCAATTCCTTATCAGCAAAACTGCTTGTTAAAAATTAACTGGTATTGTTAATTATGGCATATGTTGGAGCGGATTGTCATTGAAAGGAAACAAGAAAGAAATACTAGTATTTTATCACATTTGCCCCAATATTAATATTTTAGCAAATTTTATTAAAGAAATGAACTTTATGTCTTATTGCTAATATCCTGCGCCTTATAAACATTTTCAGGGGGAAAGTGATGCACCTTCTGGTGCAGTTGCAGGCTCACTCCAGGTATTTCCACCCTGCTACTATTAACAACTTTTAAGGAGAGTGTTTGACTAAGCTTATAAGCAGTTGCTGACGGCTTAGAAGCAGCTTATTAGCTTAGCCAAACGTGCTATAGATGAGAAAAAAAGAATGGATCAAAGAGTTTTTCTTTTTAAATTTTTGTTCGTATCTTTTTCCATTGTTGATATGATATGCTTCTTAGCACCTCCTAAGCTGAAAAATCCATGTATGCAGTAGACCCATGCCAGTGATATTGCTGACTTCATCCAAAAACAAATTAATTTTCCCCCAGTGTTGCTGGGGCATTCTTTTGGAGGGCTTATTGTTCAGTACTATATTGGAAATATAGGAAATGAAAAATTACCTGGTAAGTATTCTGTTTCAGGCTATTGATATACATAGTTAAGAAGGTGAAAGTAGGGATAGAGATTCCATAGATGTAAGGCCTTAATGACAAAGAGCAGTTGATGTCATTTGTCCTTTCTATTTTCTCCGAGTACATAAAAAATTCTCAAATAACATATAATCCTCAAAAGTTTCTAAGAAATTACTATCTTTGTTATTTCAACTATGTGCATATAGCTTGGTATCTGCTCGAAGGCACAATTCTTTCATTGGCAATGAAATTTCTTTGTTTCATCTTGTGAAGAGGGGAGGATAAATATTTTGTGGATTTTCTAGTAACCGTTCATATTCCTCAGGTGAAGACATAAAATTCTCACATGAAAATGATTTCTGTAGCCCAATTAAAACAAGAAAAAGAAGAGAAAACAGTTACATCCATTCATTTTGAGAAATATTTATTCAGGTTGATGTTTAAATATTGAAAATAATCACAGAGTTATGGTAATGCTATAGAACCAGAATTATATTCAACCGTTATACATGGTCCACGGATTTCCATAAAGATTTTACCCTACCTGGTCTTGATTCTAGAACAGGAAGGCTTGCACCCATATCTTGCTGGAGCTGTGCTTGTTTGCTCAGTACCTCCTTCGGGTAATAGGTGACCCCCAATCCATGCGTACTATAACTTTGTTTTCTATGTAGATTTCGGCTGACAAGTCTTCTTTTTCTTTATTCAGTGGGATTGTGTGGCGGTATCTCTTCTCCAAACCCGTTGCTGCCTTTAAGGTCAGAAGTTTTAGTTTGAAGAACGAATAACTGACATTTCTACTGTGTTATGTTCTAGAGCATATATGGTGTGCGTATCACAAACTTCTTTGCCGGCTTCAAAATAGAATATAGCTTCAGAAATTAAATGATCGCCCGGATTGTCGCTTTTGCAGATTTACAGAATTATGTCCACAAAAGAACTAACTGGTATTTTGAAATGTAATTTCAGTATATTACTTCATAACTCTCGAATGCACAAATTCCAGATTTCTCATCCTTCTTTGACATGTGAAAATATTGGTTGATAAGCCTTTCAGTATTTTTTGTCCCCTTTATAGTAGATCTATTTATAGTGTATCCATTCTTGTAAACCTCACAAGGTTGAAACTGTTAAAAATTTCATATATTGAGCAGATAACACGCAGCTTGGCAGCAAAAGCTTTTCAAACTTCTCTGCCACTTTGTAAGGAAACTTTCTTCTCTGCAGAAATGGAGAACCAAGTAGTCCTACGGTTAGTACATGAAAACCTCTTAACTTATTGCTTCTAGACTTTCTGGATTGAATATATTTCAATCCATTCTGTAGTAATATATTTTGTGCATTATCTTGTCTTCACAATGGTATGTATCACATGTATACGAGGAGTCAGCAAGACCCTTCGTATTTTGCTTCAACCAATATATCTACTTAGGAATATTTAATGAAAACAGAGGGGTTTGATTGCTGGGTTGTTTGAATAATGAATAGTGAATCGATTATATATACCACAGTTTAGATGTAAGATTTTTATTTTTTATTTTTTATTATTTTTTTTTAATATTGAACTACTCTTTTGATGAAAAGATATCGAATCTTATTAGACATCATCATCAAACGTCCGTGTTGGAAAACTTGGGGACAAAAGTCTAAATTTGGGAGATGGCAGGGTAAGGATAACTCAAGAAAAAACTTTTCTTATTTCTTGGATTGATTTTCATTACATGCTTAGGACCGTAAGCCTTTTATAGCCTCTACAAAACATGTGCCAACCATTATTGCAGACTTCCCCTTAAAATAATGCATGTGATATATATCAAGTACATGAATTTACTATAGCTATGTTTCCATTTTTGCAAGATAAGAAAAAAAATACCAATTGACAGTTTTTGATTCATTAATCATTATCATTATAGACAGTACTAACGAAGATAGAGTAACAGAGCAGTGGAGAATTGCCTTTGGTGGACTTTGATGATTGTTCAGATACTTCGAAGAGACTAGAGAGATATATGCTATACTCTTCTAAACAAAGCAGGACCTTGTTTTCTTAAGTGAAGTTGCAACTTAAGATCGTCCATTTGACTTGTAGGTCTTGTATAGTTAGCTACATGTATCCATTTTTATTTTTATTTTTGAAACATAGCTACATGTATCTTTAACTGGGAAACATGCATCACAACAATATATAAGTATTTAAAAGACATTCATGATACAACTCAAAATACATGAACTAACTCAACAATACAATCAAGGCAAAGATTTCTTGGATTGTTTTTATCACATGCCTAGGATCATTCCTTTTATAGCCTCTACAAAACATGTACCAACCATTATTGCATACTTCCCCTTAAAATAATTCATGTATGTATCAAGTGCATGAATTTACTATACCTAAGTTTCCATTTTTGCAAGACAAGAAAAAAAATACCAATTTACAATTTTTGATTCATCTGTAATTATCATTATAGACAGCACTAACGAAGATAGAGTGATAGCAGTGGAAAATTGCCTTTAGTGGACTTCGATGATACTTTTGAAGAGATACGATTACCGAGTTGTACTATTTGAACAAAGTAGGTTCCCATTTTCTTAAGTAGAGTTGCAACTTTAAGTTCGTTGGATCTTACTTCTAGGTCTTATATAGTTAGGTATATGGATCTTTTTTTTTTTGAAACATAGCTAGATGTATCTTATAACTACGAAACGTGTATTATGTCAATGCATAAGTATCTCAATAGACAAATTCATTAAACAACTCAAAATACATGAACTAACTCAACTATACAATCAAGTTTATTGCAGTGTTATAAAAGACGAGAAAAGGCGCCCCTGAGCATGATGCATTTTCAAAACTCCGAAGTATATGGGCATGGAGTGGAAAAAGACTGAGCTTTTGACCGACTAATGTGTCCCTGGCACCAAAAGGGCCTTTTTTATTTTAAATTTTTATTTTTCTAATTTCTTTTGGATCATTTCTTGGAACTAATGACTAATGTGGGCATAGACCCTAAATGAGTGTGGACGATTTCTTGAGCCATTTCACCTCAAAAAAGTGTCTTGTACTTCAATTTTCAATTGTAACTAGACATTTGTAGGATTTATTACATAATTTTTAGTATTTATGATTTAGTTGTTTTGTGTGCATTATTTTATTTATTTAATACTCGAAGAATAATTAAGGCTTGACCTTGCCTCACCATGTGCTTTTCCGAACAATGCTATGAAGTGCATAAGAACTAAAAATTTGAGGATCTAAAATGAAACCCAGGAAAAGAAATTAGAAAGATGTGATTGTTAATGTGGCTTGTAAACTGCCAAATTGATTATCAAAGTGCCACTTTTGGTGCAACAAAGAAAACTTGAGGTATTTACTATATTAGCATGAGCTAAATATAGAAGTCTTGGTAGGTGATACAGCTATGAATCGGAAAAAATTGAATATGCTTCTTAAAATGTATTCCAAATATTCATTTCATGTGATTTGGTCAAGGTCTCAAGAAGTGACAACCAATGCACCAAAGAAAACAAATTTTGTCTCATTTAGTTAAAACAAGATTATTAGTTGGTCTAATGATTAGAGGTTAATACCGAATGTCAATACCACTAGCTGAATCTATTGTTACTTGCATGCTATTGGAATGTCTTTCTTGATCGAATAATGAAGGGATATTCTGTTTAGAACATTAGTAGAATCATCTTTTTTATGCCATATAGAATTTGGAAGTAGTTTTTGTTGTTGCAAGTCTGTAATGGCACAAAGGTTTTTGTCTGGTTACACGAAAAATGATTCCCCCTTTCTGTTTTACAATTAGAGCAGAAGTCCATGTGCATATATAATACATTAGCTAACACAATCCATTCTTCTGTGGTACCAAGTTTTAATGATGGTTTTCTTTGGTTTTTTCATCAGTTACCAAAAGCTGATGACAGAAAGTTCAAGGATGCCATTGTTTGATTTACGGAAGCTCAATGCATATCTTCCCACTCCTCCAGTGAAAGATTCTTCAATGAAAGTTCTTGTATTGGGAGCTCAAGATGACTTCATAGTGGTAAAATTCAATACCCTGAGTGCTTGTGTGAAGAATCACAAAATGAAATTTTACTCTGCTTTAAGTTTGTTATTAAACAAAAGAACCTCATTTCTTCTTTCGATCGATTCTGCTAAGATACCCTGAACTCGCATGCTTCAATTAATTCATGTTTTCCTTCAACTTCTATTGTCAATCTCTACTGTAATTTGGTGGCTTTTGCAACTGTCGAAGGTTGAGAATGATTACTCCACATATTGTTCTCTCTGACATTGGAATAGTAAGAGTTAGTATTTACTTTCTTCACCTGTATATCAGAAGCTCCTTTGAACTTCAAATCCATCCCGAACTTTAGTATCCATAGAGAGTATTCCAGGGAGTCACTGCAATTTCATTAGTCTTATTTGGTAAAAATGTTTTGCAACTAATTCGGGGTTGCAATTGAGTAATTAATACTCTCATACACTCTCTATTGTTGAGTAACAAAAATCTTCCCGTCTCTATTCATGAACGTAGATCGAGAGCCTAACTATTGTTGAAGGATATCAAATTTACTGAATATAAATTTTGTAGGATGGCAAGGGACTCGAAGAAACAGGTACGTTTTATGGAGGGTCAGCTGTTTGCATTGAAGGAGTTGCCCATGATATTATGTTGGATTGCTCATGGGAAAAAGGTGCCCAAGTGATACTATCATGGCTGAATCATTTGAAGAGATGAGAGACTTAACTAAAGCAAGATCCGGCATTATTATTGAGTGAACTTCATTTGAAATGTTGGAGCTGTTTGCTTAATGAAAATCACTTCTATTTTGCCGTTAGTTGTTTACATAAAAAAAAAAAAAAAAGGTTCTTTAAGAAATAGGGGGCAAATCACCACCAATTATTGCTAAAATTGGTTTGAAATTTAGTTGATGTGAGATGGCCAGCAGATGATCAAAACTGAGCTCCTCGGGAATCCAAAGAGGGGGATAATGCGACATTGCGACATTACAGGTAATCAACCGAATGGGAAAAACTACATAGGAACAGTCATTGTGCACGTAACAAAAAACATGGCGGAGATAAGTAATCCTTCAAATCTAGTTCAAGAGCATACGCCATTTGCACAAGTCATTGAAATCCATTTGAAAAGACAGAAAAATGATAACTAATGTTATAAGAGATAAATCATGCAGAAATAACAGAATTCTCTATCATGCTAACACAAGATGTTCATGTTACAATCCCCTTTGATAACAATTATACCCATTCTGCAACTCAAACTGCACAAAGAACTCGGCAAGGGACTGCTTAACCTGCATTGAATTTAATTGATTATCAATGAAGTATCACTGAAGTGACTGAATAGCCTGACTAGGAATATTTCATGGATAGTGAAAGACAAGAAGTTAAAAGTGAAAACATATAAGCAATTAAAATAATTTCCTCCGAATCACGAAATTGGTAAGCAAGAAACTACACCTGACAGTGGATATCAACTGAGGCATCGTCACTTCTTTTCCTTTTCCTCTTCTTTAGGTGCTTTGTCTTCATCCTTATTCTGCTGGGACTAAATAAATAAAATACAGATCAAGACTTCAACAAGATACGGCTTAAGAGCATCTTCAAGAAACTCTCTATGTACAAAGAGTCTTATATACAAGAGAGAGCATCTTTAAATTTACATAGAAAATTATTTATATATATTCCAATAATACTCTCTATTTTGGCTCTTCATATGACTATTGAACAAGGAAAAAAGATTTCTGTTGCTAAATATTTTACCAAGTTGACAGAGATATATATTCCCCATGATTAGAATAAGAGATTGATGTGAAACTATCAGTCCATAGAACTTGTGTGTTTTCCCTCTCATAAAACATAATAAGATGTAAAGATACAAGTCAGAAGAATGCAGCCTTGATAAATCCTTCAGCTAGGTTATTGTGCCTAAGAAAGGTATATAATATATTCAAAACAATGTGAGGAAGATCAAAATAAGTACATTATATGTTAGCAAATTAAAGTGAAAAGTAAAATTTCATGTACATCAATACAAAGCCACTTATTATTTGTGCAGTCAGAAATACGTGGGTAGAAGGACTGAACAATTTAAGCTATAACATCATCAAAAATTTAAGAGGCCAAAAACATAATTCACAACACTGAATAAAATATTATGTTGTGATCAATCTTGCTACAACAAATATCAACCTTTCAGCTCACCTCAGACTGACTTTGCATGGAAGCAAGCAAATCTTTGACATTGGGATCATTTATATCAACTCCAGGAAGCTGTCAAAGCAAATGAACCACAAAACAGAAATCTAGATGTCAGTTTAGTTTTTTTTTTTTTCCCCATTTCATTTCATTATTTAACCTGTGTATGCATTAAATGATGCTGGATACATTTGATTTGACCATAAGAGACATGAAGAAATCAGCCTAGAAGACTCACCGAATCCAGGATAGAGGACACAAAAGACTGGTCTGCCAGCAGCTTATTCATATCTGTCTGGTTTGATTGGTCTTTTGTACCCTCCTGCACGGATAATTGAAGGGCTACATGCACCACAACAAATAAGAAACACCCGAAAAATGGATTAGAACAGAAGATCCCAAATAAGCTTTACCCATATATAAATTAAGAAAATATTTTATAGGGAAAGTCAGATTATTTATTGCAAACATGTAGAGGAAACAGCACAAAAAAGGGTGCACACGGAGCATCGAAAAACAAGAATATTTTGTATGTGAGACCCACAATGAAAACACTTATGGAGCCTGCAAGCAAAATAAGGCAACAACACTAATAAAAAAGAATTTAAGTAAGTGCAAACAAAGAACAGACTCTCCCCGAGAAAAACTACATCCATAAGTTCAAAATTTTAATGTTTTGCACAAGGTCATTCATATGAAGTTCACCTCAGTGTTGAAGAACGTTATCCCAATTTTTTGGTTTAACAAGGGATTTATACCCACAATTTGTATGGTTTGTGTGGCGACTGATTGCTCTCTCTTAATCAATCATAATGGCGCAATTGTACTGCTCCTCCATACATAAAATAACAGGCAAGGAATAAACACAAGGGCATCAAAAATGCAAAAAAAGTTCAATTCCAAAAGATGCAGTGACCCTCCTGCAATAAAAGTTTGTAATAAAATAATAAAATTATCTGAACATTTAGCTTCATTTATGAAAACCAAAAATTAATGGCACTAACTTCACTTTAGTAATGATGAAACCAATCTTTCCATCAATGTTATTGTCTTCAACCATTGCAAGGGATTAAATTGTTGATTCCATATATAGGAACTTGAAAAACCACGGTATATTTCAATCCAGTTTTGGATGAAAATCAAACTTAATTTAGACATGCTGCAGTAATGGTGTGGGCCCAATATCATAAGAATCAGACTGGTCAGTTTGGTCCAGTTACTTGAAAAGAACAATAACCATAAGCATAACTGAACAGTTCACTGCAGTTCTCAGGTTCACAACGCAACACCGAGAACCCAACCAGTTACCCTGGGCAAGAGGAAGAACTGGGGATTGTTGCGATGGTGTTTGGTAGGGATGCCCCGTCCCACCAAGCAATTCCCCGCCCCTAAACCATTCCCCTTTAACTCCCCCATTTAAAATTTTTTTTTTTTTTTTAGTTTTGGATAATTTATTTTTATTGCCCTCATTCATTAGATTTAGAGAAATAATTTTAGTTGCCATTTTTTATTAGAACTAATGAAAATTTCAATTTAAAGTATTGAATTATAAAAAAAAAATTACAAAAAAATAAAACGGGGCGGGTCCGAACCGACTGATGTTGAAGAATCGGCGGATGAGTTGTGGTTAGGGGTGAAATGCCACTCGAACCCAGAGCTAGCTGGTTCTCCCCGAAATGCCTTGAGGCGCAGCAATTGATTGGACATCTAGGGGCGGGGGCGCCCGTTACCCGTCCCCACCCCGGGGCAAAATTCCCCGCCCCGAATACCCGATTAAGCGGGTTTTCCAGCCCCATTTGGGGCGGCGCCCCGCGGGTATCGGGTTTGTCGAGTTTTTTTGCCATCCCTAGTGTTTGGCAGCTAGAGTAGAGTGGGGGATGGAGGTTGACAAATAGGTCTTGCAAGAAGGGGCTTGGATTGCATGAGGGAAATAGGTTGTGTATGCATTTTACGGGAAATTTAAAGAGTAATACTGTGATTTGGTTAGCCAACCTAGAAAGAATTACAGGCTCTTAAAAAATTGCAAGGGCGCCTAAACTTATTAAAATAGAGATTATTTTTTAGTTTCTAAGCTCAATTTTACCAACTGAAGCTTTATAAGAATTTTTTACCCCCACCCCCCAAAAAAGGTTTATCCTACAACTCGTTTAGTAATAGGTAGAATTCGGGAAAATAGTCCAGATACAATTTATTCCTCCTCATGTAAGTGACTATTCCCCTTCATGGGAAAGCAACAGAAATAAAGAAATATATAACAAGCAGGCAAAATAGCATAAAACATAAGTACAAACACATGGGGTTAGCGTACAACATCAGATTGAATTGTTAGTGAGCTTAATGAAAAAGAAAAGAAACAATGCACAAGTTAAGAAATGAAATTCAGCCAGCCAACATAAGTTCTCACCAAGCCGCAAATCCTGATCATCGGCAGCTGCTTCTGACATTTCGGTATCCCGCGTAGCAACAGCAGAGGAAGAATCGTCCATAGACATTGCAAGAGCCTGCTGTAACAATGCATTTTCATCATCCTGAAGAGCAAGAAAATTCACATGTTAATTGTGTTCAGATGTCATCTCCACACTCGGCTTGTACACGAGAAGTAAGCATGAAATGTGGAAGTTCAGAAAATAAGCTCAGCAAATTTCACCACCTAACAGAATTTAATATAGGAGCAGTTAATGTAGTGCAGTATAAAAGAGAAGTGTGAAAACAAAGCATGTCCAACCCGACATCAATTCAATTGGATCGGTAAATGGTTCTATTACTGCAATCCACATCACGAAACTTGTCATCCACTAATTCTATAATTCTATAAACTTGTATCTGGGCACGGAAGAACCTCCCTTCAAAAAATTTTTACCAAGACAGCAAACTCCTGAGTATCTGTCTGACTCCTGATATATAGTGTATACCTCTTTACAGAATTAGTACTTCAGAAAAGACATCTTCTAGTTCCCTTACCATAAACAAATCAAAAAATGAACTCTACCATTCCAATTCCTCATTCTCTCTTTCAGGACTGCTTTAAGGTCTCTCACAATATTTTCCTTCTCGCAATTATGTACGTAAATCTCTTGCATAATCTACATTTCACAAATGTTCTGTATATTGCAATTGCCATATATGACTCATAAGGAGTCGATGGTAAGCATTTAGGAAATCAGAGTCATTGAAGCACCATTGCCACCATCGAAAAATGATTGTTAAGTTTTCATTGTATAGAAAACCTAAACAGCAGAGAGATTTGGGAGCAGATGTCATGTCGAAAGTGAATCCCACTTGGATGCTTTATAAGACAAAGTAAAAATAGCTCCTTTAGTTTGTACAGATTTATTTAGAGAGAGAGAAAAAATCCCATGAATGTAAAAAGCATGGCATGGAATGAAATTGTTTGTTCAAAATCAAAAGAAGTTTCTACCACATATAAGCAAAAAACTAAAGCGCGTTAAATTCTACAAATTTTACATGCATGATTTGCATGATGACAGTCGTCTTAAATATTTCAGGTTTGTCGATGTATATAGATGTGTTGGTGAATAAATTATATAACTTCCAAGTAGATTATGCCACTTCACATACCCAAAAGTCATAAAGTGGTCTTTTAAAAAGAACGGGTAGGCTTATGCCCACTCAATGAATGTCCTTGTAAGATCCAGGAATTTTTACCAAATACACCAAAAAGAAAAAAGAATTCAGTGCAAAGGGACTCTGACCATTAGGTCTTTTGTCTTGTTTTCAGGTTCGGTAGTTGCAGTGTTCACATTTTCAGATATGGTAGCATCCTGTGACGCAGAATGTTCTCCACTTTCCTGCTTTGCAGCTTCTTCAGCAGCCTTCTTTGCAGCTGCTTCTTGCCTTGCCCTCTCCTCTTCCATTGAAACTCTAAGTGCAAGAGCAAGTTCAGGATCTAGGTTTGGATCAACGCCAAATTCAAAACCAGATACTCCACTGGCTGCTGCAGCAGCAGCTGCAAAACCACTTCCCCCCTCTCCATCACTAGTAAAGATAGGTGTACTGCCAAAAATATATATATACATATTAATATGGGAAAAAATAACTGGTCAGGTGCTGCAGTGAGGTGACAGAAAATCTATCTAAGAAGTTTATCTATTCACTTTCTTCATCATTTCAGGATTTTATGCCCTCCTATTTCCTAGTTTATTTACATCCAAATAATTATTCCTTCGAAGCACGTGCCTAGTTCAGAATCTCAGGGCTTTAGGTCCCTATCAATATATGTGGTGTGAATGGATAATCAAGTCCATTTTAAATTAAAAAAAAAATCTACAGTTCCATTCAGAACTTTTAGGATGTGCTGCAATTTCCAGCCCCTATCCCAGGTGGTGTTTGATTTTATCTTAGAAATCTGTAATTTTGATTGTTGAAAGCAAAATTATTCTTCCTGCGCTTAAGCTAGGGTTAAATGGCATCATAATTCATAACCAAAGACGGTACATGTCATGTGTCTACAATCATAGAATTGTTTAGTCAGTAGACATTAACAGATACTGCAATTTGGAAAGCAACCTGATGAGCACATCAGAAAGAGCACTTGGACCAGGAGGAACGTGCACAACATGACTGCTATCATTATTATTCACAGCAGCAACAAGTGCCTCGAGCTTCTCAGTCTTCCCCTCATCTTCCTCCCCAAAATTAACAACATCAAGTGCAACACTGTTCTTTTTCAATTTCCTTCCAATCATCTCCAACACCTTCTTGTCATATTTCACAGGACTAAAATCACAAGTTCTTACAATTAGTAAACCAAGAATAAAAAAATTGAGCATTAATAAATAGCAGGACAGATTACCCCCCGGCAAATACGATAATCCTCTGTTGTTGCTTTTTGTTTTGGCGATGCTTGAGAGCCAGCTGAGCCACCTGGATCCCTGCAGCTAAGTTCATCTCACCACCTATTTCTAGACCTGTATTGATAAAGGAAACTTTTCGCATACAACATTAAAGAAATAACTAAAATAAGCCCATGTTTGTTTCTGATTAAAATCTGATTTTAATTTTAAATCAAAGTCGACAATTAATTTTAACCTCAACGAAAGGGATCCACAACTTTTAAACCACATATTTCACCATTTTTTTATCAAAATCTACTAAAAATCTGATTTTAATCTACAACAAAGAGGGGCTAATAAAGTATTACGAACTAATAATTTTCATATAATAAACAAAATAACTGAATTTCCTCAATTTTTTCGTATCCTTAGGAAACAACTATTTGCAGTTCCTCACTTGCTTTCAACAGTGAAAAAAAAGAACATATATAAGCAAAATAGCATAAAGAGGAATCAAAGCTGACCGTGCATGCAACCTAGGATCTTTCCCAGATCGCTAGTCGGTGTTACCAATACGCGAACCCCTTTTCCTGCCATTGTTAATACCCCCACTGTATTCTCTGGATTCGACTACATATTAATAAAAATAATTAATTAAAAGAAGCCTAAGAAATGGTTGATATGAATACTCCAAATTATCACGAACTAAAATTATACGCAACAACGATTAAGAAACCCTAGTAGGAAAAAAGTTTGAAAATGGAAAAGTAGATACCTGGGTTTTTGCGCCACAGATTAGACTAACAGCGTCAGCTTGGGCCTGAAATCGATTCGGGGAGTAATCACCGTTCCTCATCCACTCAGAATTATCGATGCAGATCATTGTCGCCTGATTTTTTTCAAAAATAAAATTTAAGTATAATAATTAATCGCTGAACATAAATAAAACCCTAATATTTGAAAAAGAAAAAAAAAAAAGGGAAAAAAGATGAGATAAAATAGAGGACGTACCTCGAGCACCATGACTTCACGATTTTAATTAAAGAAACTCACAAACGTCGAGAGATTGGATCACAGAATCGTCCCCTTTTATGCGTTTCTTTGAAAAGGTGTTTGGGTTTACTTGCTGCAAAAGAAGAGATGAAGAAGAGGGGTTTATTTTATTTATTTTACAAGCGCTGGTTTTTTTCTCATTTTACATTTTCACCCTCAACTTTGGATAAATAATAATAACTGATCGCATTTGAAATTGTTACATATAAGCCCATTTTAATATTTAAGGCCATCATCCATTTATCCTACAAGTTGTGTAGTGATGACAATATTTCCTGGACTATTGGTCAAAACAACTAAGTCCCTGTTTGATTGCTCCTTTCTTTTCCAAGAAAGATGGAAATTAAAATTTATTTTCACATTTTTACATGTTTGATTAACTAAATTTTCCATGGAATTGATTTTTCACATTTTCTTCGTACTTTGAAACAAATTATATCCCAAATTGTAACAAATTTTATACTTTTAATGGAGAATTTTCATGAAAAATAAAATCAAATGAACACAAAAAGATCCAAAATTTCAACATTTTTTGGGTGAAAAATTATACAAATTAAACATAATTAATTGATAATTCTCAGTAAAACTAGTTCTAATCAATTCAATTCCCAGAAATTCATTTTTCGTTCCACCCAAATTTCATTTTTGCAATCAAACGGACCATAAATAAAATGCGAATTCTACTCACGTTTAGAGATGATTGAATTTCACATCACCCACCTACCCTACATTACTCAGTTCCAAAATGATACATGGGACGAGGACAAGAACCATGGTCCCTATATCTTGGATTCTCCGAATCCATTCTGTATCTTTTTTAATTTATTCAATCGATATTTCCTTTTTAGCTCTTGAAAAGTTAAGGGGCTTCTCTTTGTGTTTCAGTTTTGAGTTTTGAATTCATTTCGTGTTTTGTGTTTTGAGTGTTCATTTTGAGATGGTTGAAAATGTGTTCTTTTTAACATTTATTTTGAAAACACCCAAAACGCGTTTTGAAAATTTTGACTTGACTGTAACTGAAAATATTCAAAACGAGTTTTCTTTGTAAATTTTTAACTTGTTTTCAAAAATACATTTTCTAAAATAGGAAAGAGAATGCGTTTTCACTGTTTTGGAAAATCGAAAACAGAAAACGACTTGAAAATGGTAAATAGAACAAGTCCTTATAGATTTGGATCTCGATTTTCAATTCTTTAAGGTACATTTGTCACAGTAAGCTATTGGTATTGTTGCTCTCACAACTCATCTTTCCTATGTTTGAACCCCATATTTTGGAACAATATATTTCATAATAGTAATTTTTGGGAGAATACGTGTTAAAAATTTGAAAAAAAAACTTTGAATTTACGTGTAAAATTATTTTATTTAAATAATATGTAATTAAAAATGAGTTTTTAAAAAATAAGTTGTTAAATAACGAGGCTCACACATGGGCTAAGAATTCTCTAGATTTTTTCTCAAAGCCAAACATGTTTATAATCCATAATATATTAGATATTGCATAAAGTAATAATCGTTTTTGGATGATTTTAACTCTACTACAATTCAATTATTTCAAGAATAACTTAGTTTTTGTTTTTCAATATGTAATAAATACTACAAAAATTTGTCATGTATGAATTTCGTGTTATTAATTCGTATTGACGTTAATTTATATTCAATGAATCTTAACTTGATATATCGTGATCTACATGAATTTAGAGTTATTATAGACGAATTTATTTATATTCATGTATCCAGAAATTTTGACGAGAGTTTAAATTCATGTATTACAATTAATTTTTATGTAACAAATGTAGCCTCTGTTTGATATCCATTTTTGTGACAAGAATACATTTTTTGGTTGATATGATGGGGAATATGTGGTTGAAAAAGAATGAAAAGTTATTAATATAATGAAAAATATTATTTTATTGAAAGTTGTGTGGTTGAAAATGAGTAGAATAATAAAATGAAAAATATAATGTGACTCAAACAATGACGTAATATAAAAATGTTACTCATTTGTTATATTTCATCATCACAAAAACATTTGAATCATAGAAATTGAGTTTAGAGGATACAATTTTCTTCTCTTAAATTTATATTCTAAATTTTATTTTCTTTAGTTCATTTGAGACTTATCAAATCATCCAAACAAATTGGTATCAAATATTATTTTTACAACACTTATAAAGTATTTCTAAATAATGTGCAATGTACGTTCAACTTTAACTATTACTACGAGAATGACCTAGTTGTTCCTCTTCACTAAATGAGGAAAAATGTTGATTTTCCTCGTTCTGCAAATTAAATCCTTCAAATCTTCTGTATCGTTTTCTTCAATATCTTCTTCAGTTTATATTAAAAAAAATAAATTCATTCTTAGCACACCTAGACCAAAGTAACCCACTCTTCACATTTCTAAGAACTATGTTTTTGCAGATCGAATTTCCGTAATATTCTGAAAATTTCATAGAGAAGCTAAGGGTTCATTCTCTTTACAATTTTCAAATTGTTTTCAATTTTCGATTTTTCAAAACAGTGAAAACGTGTTATCTTTTCTATTTTTGAAAACACGTTTTTGAAAAAATTTAAAAATTTACAAAGAATTTGGTGTTTTCAGATAGAATCAAGCCAAATTTTTCAAAACGCGTTTTGGGTGTTCTTTTAAAACATTTGGTCAAAATGCAAAAAAGATTCAATAATCTCAAAATGAACACTCAAAGCACAAAACCAAAAATGAATTCAAAACTGAAATACAAAGAGAACAACCCCTAAGTTACCTATAAGTTTTGAATTACATAGCTGAAATATCGGTTAAATGATAGTCTTACTATCTCCATCCGATATTTGGACTGCCCATTAATATGGGCATGTAAAAAGCACAACTTATATTTTTTACGTCATTTAGAACATTTCTCATTAAATTATTGATATTAGTTTTTTTTTTGTTTTCATCATTCAAAGAGAATTTTCACGAATATTATAAAATTACAAGAAGACGCCCGTAGTTCAAATGGTTAACTATCGCCTTTACAAGCAACACATCATAGTTTTGATTCTTTTCTCAAATTGCTCTCGGTTTGATTTTCATTATTTTAAAAATATATTTTTCTATCTTTACGTCGACCACACATTATACAATAAACAATATTACACGCATACTCAAAAATTTTCATTATTTTTTAATCACATATTTTTTATCAATCTACTATTACAAAATACATTATTTAACTTTTAATGGGGCTCAAAGTAATAAATTAATAACATTTGTTTGATCCATTTTATTTTCAAAATACATTTTCCTCTCTCTTCTTTTCAACTATACATTTTCAATAAAATAATATTACACGTAAATTCAAACTCTTCTTATTTTTTATTCGCACATTATCCATCAATTTATCATTCAAAAATGTATTCTTAAGCAAAAATGAGCCTCAAATAAGCTCTTAAGTTTTGAAACCTTATCAAAATTGTTCAACCGAACCCACGATTTACCAAAAAACTACCAATTTACCGGAATTTTGATCGGGCAATCCATTTAACTCGTGCTAGCCAAGTTGTAGAGATGGTAGATTTGAAAAGCAGGTTTGCTTGGATCATTGAATGGGAGTAGAGATGGTAGGTCGAATTCTTCTTATACATAAATTCTCTCGTGTCAAGGTCATGTCTTTGCGAGAAAACTAGAAAGCAACAAGCAAATCCACAAGGTCAAACTAATTTGACATCAATAGTACAAACCCATCTCAAATGTAAATTACATGCCACAAAGAATCGCGTTTTGACTTCTCCACTATTGGAATTTACTCGTAGTTACAGCTCCAATTTTGGCTTCTCAACTGCAAACCCATTCTCCACCCAGTCAATATAGCCACCTCCCATGTTACTCACATACCTGAATTCCTGTGGTTTAATGGCTAGTATCAACTCGAAACGAAGATGAAAAGACAAAGCGAATATTTGAAAAAGCTTTTGATAAAAGTTTGAGCAGATTTTGATAAAAATTGATAAAATATGTAGTTGTAAAGTTAAGTCCTTGTTTGGTGGAGATTAAAATTAGATTTTTAGTAGATTTTGATCAAAGTTGAATATGTGGTTAATATTGATTGTTTGATTATAAGTTAAATTAAAAATTGATTTTAATCAATACCAAACAGGGGATAGTAAAAGTTGTGTATCACATGCAATGTTCGGTTAAAATTAATTATTAATTTTGAGATCAACTTTTAAGCTATCCCAAATAAGCTCAAAAAAAAAAAATGACCACGCAAGGAAATGAAAATGATCAGAATAACTTACCGCTTTAAGAAGATCAGTAGTTGCATACACAGACCTCACCCCGCTTTGGCAGCCCTTCCAGTGCACATAGAAAATAATAATATTAAAAAATAAGTATGTTTTAAGCAGGGCCAAACGTGTCGTTTCCACATATATATATTACATATGCCAGGTTTACCACAATGAGATGATCTTCCTTGCTGCACGTGGACAGAACCTGCTCCATAAATTTCGGATTTTTAACCCTACCTGAATTTCATTTTGAGACAAATAAAATCCTTAATTAATAATATGTTTGAAGAAAAACATTTACACAAATTAATGTTGATATCAGCACGACATTAATATACAAAACCTTGGGGTGTATCGAACATGTAAGGAATGTTGAAGGCCTTCTCCACGTGACCCTTCTCAAATTCTTCTACCGTTCTGTTTAAATTAAATTTCACAAACCAATAGTTAAGTATTGTTGCTGAAGGATTAAAAAAATTTACTAAAAAAATAAGAATTTAAAAGAAAAAAAAGCTCAATCAAACAATTCAATCGGTTTTGAGTCGAGGTTTTTGAAAAGTTAAAAGCTACTTTCAAACTGAAAGGCTGCTTTTGAACATGTTTTGATACTTTTTGGAGAGTGCCTTGTCTTTAAATGAAGACGGGTAGTTTTTCAATTGTTCTACGGGAAGCAAAAATCCGGCTAAACGGACTGAAAGCTCAAACAAAAAGTCGAGTTTCAAAATTAGCAATCTCAAACGAGCCACCATAACATATTAAGGTAAATGTTAAAAACCAATCATTTATATATACAACAGAAATTCCTAAGTTTATAATACCTGACATCCAGATAGCGGTGGCCTGAATTGAGGAGGTTTTTAGCTGCGTGTACATCGACGGTGATCACCTTAGCTCCTGAACTACAAAATAGAATCACAAAGACAAAGACAACCCAAAATGCCCTCATATTTGAATTATATATTCGATCAAATATTTATTGCAGAGATACCTTGTTTGGTGATCCATGAAATTTGAGAGATTTGTGTATATAAAGGTGTTGGGGCAAGTGGGAATTTTTTAATTCAGTTTGCTGTTTGATAGAATGGGAAGAAAACCAGCGGAAGATGGAGTTTTATATACAAATCCGGGTGTCGAATAACGATGGTAATAGGAATAAATGAAAAATTGCAACATTGGTGTTTAACTTGTTGCTTCGATAGTAAATTAGTCATCACGAGCAAGATGTTCTAAGTTATATTAAATTAATCCATGTTTGGCGGTGATTAAAATCTAAATTTTAATTTAAGTCAAAATTGTCAATTAATTTTAATCATATATTTTATGAAATTCACAATTTTTTAATCATACATTTCATCGACCTTTATCAAAATTTATTAAACCCACTAAACGAGGTATAAAAAATCTATGGGGTTGTTCTCTTTGTATTTCAGTTTTATGTTTTGAGTTTTGAATTCATTTTGAATTTTGTGTTTTGAGTGTCCATTTTGAGATTGTTGAAAAATATGTTCTTTTTGCATTTTGAAAAAATATTTTACAAAAAAAAAAAAAAAACTCAAAACGCGTTTTGAAAATTTTGACTTGATTATAACTGATAACACCCAAAATGACAAATTGTATTTTGGGTTTCCTTTGTAAATTTTTAATTTCTTAAACGCGTTTTATAAAATGAAAAAGAGAACACGTTTTCACTGTTTTGAAAAATCGAAAACAAAAAACGACTTGAAAATGGTAAAAATGGTAAAGAGAACATACCCTAAATGCTCGAAGTAAATTGTCTCACTTGAAATTTTTAAGGGTTTCTTGGGCAATATTTTTTAAAAGTCAAAAGTAACTTTTGAGATTAAAATAAAAAATTTAACATATTTGAATAATTATCCAAATATATTTTATTTGACCTAGAAGAAATTTTAGAAAAAAAACGTAAGATAGTTTCCATAAAAAGTTTTTTTTACAAAAAAAAAAAAAAAAAAAAAAA
>CAIGRP010122674.1:20104-30131 GCA_903798385.1 Fraxinus cuspidata
AAAAAAATTTTAAAAAAAAAAAAAAAAAAAATTTACAAAAAAATTTTTTTTTAAAAAAAAAAAAAAAAAAAAAAAAAGAAGTAAAAGCATAAATCTTGTTAAATGTGCCTTAAAATAGAATTGAGAAGCAAAAGTCTGTTTCCCAAAATTAGGTATGTTAGTCACTCAGCGTCATGGAAATTTATTTGAAATTTGGACGATTTTCATTACTAGAGGCGGATTGTTCAACGGTGGAAGATTATTTTATTCCTTTTTAAAGGTTGAAAAGCAACTTTCTAGTAGTAAGATAGGCTGAGGACTAGCTTTGCAATTTTATCCAATAATGCTATCCGCATTTGTGAATGCACGTCATGTTTTCGGGTAACGTCCACAAATTGCAGTATCCCATGGAAAATGTGCCACGCGGTCAATTGCCATTTGCCAAGTGAAGATACCAAAATTTTGAGTGGCCGCTTGCCTATACAAGAAGATTAGAATCCTAGTTTGTGTACGTCTCATTATTTCTAAGCTCTTTATTTTCAATCGAGCGTTCATATAGTAAAATATTTGATACAAAAACTTAAAAAAATTATATTCTTTAATATATACTTTCTAAAAATTCACTATTTATAACAATAATTTTTTTAAAAAAAAATGGCCGCCAAACAGGGACTTAGTGCATGCTTGTCTGAGCTTTTTAAGTGGATGTATAAACCGGCTTAGTCGGTGTGTGTAGATTCATGATCCGAGTTTGACATGCATGATAAAATTTTAGCCACTATTTGACAGTCATTATATCAAAACTTTTTTTATGTGCTAATTTTCAACCACACATTAATACAATAAAATATTATGTACGTAAATTTAAAACTTTTTTTTTTCTTTTTAACCACACATTCTCTAGAATTCTAGTTTACCCAAATAATAATTGCCAAACAGAGGGTTATTGGAGTCTAGATCGAACTGTTGGCTCATTGTGGTAATGGGTCGATTCGTGCTATTAACATCCAATTAAAATTTTTTGTAAAAAAAAATGAACAAAATTTTATAATATTTTTATGAAATACTAGTGTCCAACTGACTTTTAAAATTGGAAAAGTAAAAGTTCAACTTAATAGTTGAAAAGTTAGCTGATGATTTGAAACTTGCCATCCATTTAAAATACCTCATCATGGTAAATTACATTGATCTTCTGAGAAGGTTTTTTATAATTGGGGGATATTACTTCCCTTGTCAAAATTTAAACAAGTTTCATTATTCTAAATTTTGAATAATAATGTAAATAATATAATTATTAATAAATGACAATTATATTCATGCCGTCCTAATTTTTATTACCATTGAACTCCTACTTCTCTATGAATATTAGATTTTGATTCTTAATAAAAATACAAAACTACTGACTTCTCTTTATTTTCCTTTCTTCCATCTAGTTTATAACACTTCATCAGCACGATTATCTCAAAATCAAAATGAATTTGTTAGAATGTAATAATTTTTAAGCATAATCATGAGTAAACAAGTGTACCAAAATCAATTTTGTGACACGTGATTTTTTTATTTTTCTCACGGAAATCAATTTATAACTTCCAATTTTCACCTTTTGTCTCATGCCGATTCCCAACATTATAACATGACTTTTTTATATATATGTGAATCGATTTTTTTGCTACAGCCTTTTGCTTCTTCAAAAATCAATTCCCTATTGATACTAATTCATTTTAAAATTGCATAATGATTGTGTATGAAATTGTGTCTGCATAATTGATTATTCGCGTCCGCTTAATGATTTTTTTTAATGTATGAATTCATAAAAAAATCTTATGTTTGTTAGTTGATTCACATCTGCATATAAAAAAAAAAAGATCTTAGTGATTGGTAATTTTTTTACGTCTGCATAATGACTTTTTAACTGTATGGTAATCATTTTTTATATATGGGCATATTTGAGCCTCATTTTTATTTTTATTTTTGTGTAAAATACATTTTAGAATTGTAGATTGATGGAGAATATATGGTTAAAAATGAATAAAAAGTTTTTAGATTGTGTGTAGTATTAATTTATTGAAAAATATGTAATTGAAAAGAATAGATAGAAAAATGTATTTTGAAAAAAAAATCAAAATCAACAATGTCATATCACATCCTTTCTATATGTAATTAATATTCTCATCCTGATTAAATATTTTTAGATTATAAATTATAAATTGATATTTTATCATATTGTTGTTCTTGATGTAGCACTACATTATAGCCCGTCGTTGCTCCCGAAATATCACAATGTTATAATTAATATTTTAGAAGAATATTACCAATAGATCTATCTATTCTACTTAGATTGTTTCTCCTGAGTTAGTACACTATTACTCACAAATATTTTAGTTAGATTTTAATTACTTACGAATAGCATAACTAAATATAATTTAACGTAAATTATATTTTTAATCGTGAAGAAAAATTCTTGTATTATAATAATAATTGTTACTTCTGAAGAGTATGAATTATAATTTTCAATATTTCAAAAATTATATATTGATATATTGCACTAGAAGAAGCAAAAATAATACATATTTGTATTCTTGAAGAAACATGCTGTGTTTTAAAAATGTGTGGTACAATTGAAACAAGTACTATATTAAATCAGAATTTCAATTTGATTTTATTGTTTGGCTTGACCAGTTGGATCATTACTATATCAATAATAATGCAAAATTAAAAATTTAAATGGATATTTAACGAAGATCCAGAAGATTCTTCAATCCAATGAATTTTTATATATTATTTGTTCTTTTTATCAAAATTGATAATTAAACATCACTAGTTAAAATATGGACCGAATTCTCTATATTTCTAAAAATTAATTAGGGTGATAAATGGGGCCTATCATCTTCTAAGTTGATCATCTAGATATTATTTGTATTTAATGGATTTAACACGTATATTAAATGATTGCATGGTGTTCCTAACTTGAAGTTTGCGAAATTATTGTCCAAATTTTAAAATTTTCAGATACAATCAAGATAATGTATATTGTTAATGTCAGTGATCCTAAATCTTAATATTTTGATAAGTGTTAGTTAAGATTTCGATAAATTGTTTAACATTATTATTTATTAAATGCTTCCAATTAATTTAATTGAAAATAAAGTACTTCACATTTTCTAGTTAGGGAAAGTTTTTACATATCATATCAGCATCATAGTTCTCCCTGTTATGATTGACTTGTGGTCAAAGGCTAATTTTTAATCTAATTATTTTGATAGTGCAGTACACGCAAAATTAATCCACCACAATACATTGAAATGGAAAGTAAAGAATGCTGAGAACTTTTATGCAATATCTCTAGCCTCAACGGGTAATATTTATTGAAGCAGTTTGCTGATTGTCAATTTGACTGGACAATTCTCTCTGTATTAGGGAAAGAATTAAGAAATTGGAAATAATGTACAAATATGTCATTAATTCTCGCAAAAGATAATTTAAATCAAAAATTCGAATAAATAATTTACTTAAATGTATTTACTAAGCAGAGAGATGAATAATATCTCAAGCACCATTTTTAAATGCTCCAACACGAATTGATGTCCTAGGAGGATAATTCCTTAGCATTATATTCGATATATCTATGGGATAGTTATAAAAAATCTACAAACAAAAATGGAACAATTAATAAAGATGGTCCCCTCGAGAGACGCATACTCTTGATGAATATTTGGATATAACAAATTATAAAATCCATAAGAGGTTCAGGTACTTGATATGTTGAATATTGGAATATCTTAATAAATTACGTCATTATGAAGAAATAAATAGAATCGAAAAGAAAAAGTTGTCGACAACACTTTTGCGGATGATGTATTGCATCATATTATGGATAGCGAGAAATCAAAATAAATTTGTCGAAACATATCGATTGAAGTATTGATTTGCCAATAAAATTATGCGATTATACTAAAATTGAATTTACTAGAGAAACCTAAAATTTTTAGACGCGATCCCAATAAAATAGAATTTACTAGAGAAACTTGAAAATTCTGGATTTATGATTTAACATCTGAAGGTGTACACTTATACAAAATAAAAATGAAAAAAATAATGTCGTAATATGAAATGTATGAATCTTTGCATAATGAATTTCGCAAAGGTTTATACAAATAGATAAGTTACATGTGGTGGATGTAATTACAAATCTATATTTTGTTAGCTTGACAATGCATAAAATTTGATATGCATATAACGAGACAGATATTTTGTAATGTATCGTTCAAACGCGAGTATTGTAAATAGTATAATTATTAGTGAGTAACGATTATACCCTTACAATCCTAGTTTTTACTACCATTTTCAAATGCCCAATTAAATGAAGTTTAGACAAACAACGTGTTGAATATTTTGGGCAACAGTCGAGGGCCATGGAGGCCATCGCCATCCCCGTTTATCAGAGATATATGAGAAGGGAAGTGGGAGTAGGGTTGGAATAAAAAACAAAATCCTCACTTGCTGTTCAGTTTAATAAATTTATTTCTAGTATTAGTTTCAATTTTTATACAATGTAATTGAAACTATAAAAATAAAATAAAATATCCAGGGCGAGTTCGGGGAATACGAGACAATGACCATATTTTTCGTCTCCATATCATTACCATTCAAGACACGATGATAATACACGACAGGTTGAGAGCGAAAAATTTAGCCATCGTTAAATATTTTATTTTGAGTAGTTGGACTATAGCCAAATAATATATCCATTAGAAAGGTCTTGAAAATTTGAACTAAATAAAGGTTTGTGTAAGAAAAGACGGTTGTGCTACATATATTTAATGATTTACATACACGTGATGGGAAGAGAAATGATTGGTTCTGAATTTCTTCAATCAAATAAAAAAAAAAAACTTCACCATTATCCTTTTAACATCTCATCTTTATGTAAATCATTCTGTACAAGTATAAAAAAAAAGCTTTATAGAAAGTGATAAGAGTGAGAGAGAGAGAGGTGCAGCACTTGTCTTGAATTAGTGAGAGTGTGAGAGAGCATTCCACTCTTTCTCACAATTAATAAAGGCAGGTTTGAACCTGCCTAGAATTCGAGGCAGGATCAAACCAGCATTGAAAGAGGAAGCTCCAATCTCTCTATAGTTTTTCAAAAATTTAAATTTAAATTTTCACGGGCATGCGGTTAAATGTCTGCAAAATTTTCAATCTTAATTTTTTAAGAAAATAGTTTTTTGACAAAATTTATTCTCAAATCATTTAAACATGGCTAAATTTGAATAGTTTTAGAAATAGGCTCAAGCAAAATGGAACCATAAAGGAAAGTATTTCCAATGGGATGCAAATGAACTAATTATAGACCAAATGTACAAGACACAGGATACAGAAAAATATGAAAATAATTCTAAAAAAAATTAGAGGATGTCAATGGATGATGTGCTATACATCCACCACAGCCTTACTTTTCACGTAAGCATTTTAGACAATGCTGCACACTTTTGGTGCAATTCACATTTCCATTGGGATGCTCTAGAGCATCATATGAATAATGGAGAGTAGGTATTTTATGTACTCACGCAATCCTCTTTATTTTAACTCTTCATTTTTGCCCTTTTGAAAAAATATTAATTGATTTCTCATAACCTTTTATTTAATATAACTTCTTTGGTATGCCAGTAACTATTCAAATCAAATATAACTTGGAAATTTTATGGTGTAGAGCAAATGGTTTGATCCTTTAAAATAGAAAGTACCTTTAAAATTATTATTAAGATTGAGTATCTAAAATAAAGTGCTTCTTCTATTTAAATATTGATTACGCACAAAGAATAACACGGTAGTTATAATGCAACTTTGGGGTGTCGTATCCACAGGGAGATGGAGAATGCTTAAGGGTTCCAAAAATGGATGAGTTTTCGTCTTTAATGCGTAGTAAAACTTAATGTTAAAGGTGAAATTAAAATCAATAATTTGAGGCAGTGAAGTGATAAGTGTATTTTGTACACTTATTTAAGTCATTAAAATAGAGTATTAGTTAGTGATTTGAATGTGTTATAGCTTACTTTTGTGTTAATTATGTTTGTTAGGTTGAACTTAATGCAAATTGGTGGATTTGGAAGAATGAAATGAAAAATGTGCGAAAACGAAGGAAATTTCAAAGTTTGGGGATCAAAGTGTAAACATTCAATAGGTTATTTGTACCACAAAACGATGATTGAAGATCACATAAGATCAATTGGATGCAATTGAAGGTCAAATGAGTGAAATATAGTGGAAGTATTTTCACAAATCAATTTCCAGCCAAAGAAGTTATGCTATTGATTTTTAGCATCATCTTGAGACCTATTTTTTTTAATAGAAAACATTTGAATTGGAAATATTTTATTTCTAGAAGAATTGTATCTCTTTGAATTATCTTTTCAACGCATTTTGAATCAACTCAATTGGATACCGGTAGAAAACGTTATGACCAAAATACCAGAAGCTGTCCATAGACAAACCTGCACGCGCGCGCACAACCTTATTTTTCCCAACCCGAGAGTCATATGGTTCTACGGCGCGCGAGCAGAAATTATAGCGGTACGCGTGCACAGACATTTTTTACAGATGAATCTTTAATTTTCTTTTGCAATCCAAACTCTTTTGGAAACCAAATTGGACGCGATTTTGACCTAATTTCTGACTCTTATAAATAGAGAACGAGGGCTACACATAAATGACTCTCTCTTGCCTCTTCATACACAATATTATCATCAAATTCATTAAGAACAAGAGGCAAATTGCTATATTTTGAGAGAGAAGATCAAGCCTTAGCAAGGAATTGAATGTCAATTATATCAAGATTTTGAAGAATTCAACATTTGGCTTGAAGATCAACATCTTTTGATTTATTTCATGATCCAGGTGATATTTTTCTATTATTATTTTTTTTAATTTATATATTAACATGCTAAGCTAGATCCGTTTTTGTATCGGATGAAGATGAACCCTATTTGCTTATTTGTTTTAATTCAACACTAGTAATTTAGTTTATTTCTTGCGTTTTTTTGGTTAATTTTGTATACCCAGTGCATTATTTAATTGATTGGCCACCGGTTAGATAATTAGTTTCTTATTGTAGTGTTGGGAGAATCACAATAAGTTTAGAACGCGGCAAAATTAACATATGTACAATAGGTGTTAGGAATAATATTTATCACATGTGCAATCATATAGATAATATAAACTTTAATGCACTCTAATCATTCGAATTCGGGTTAGGAATAAATTCAGGTTTTGGTTAGAATATATTAAATTTTTCTTGGAAAATAAAATTAATTACAATAGAATTATCGATTATCAAGAACGCATAAATGGAACTAGATTACAAATCAAGAATTGAAATTGATAGCAATATGTGTATTCGAAATCCAATACAATCATCCATAAATTGATAAAAATAACACGCTTTCTTAAATTAATTAAATATCAAATAAAATCAAAATCTCTTTTGTTTACACAATTTGAATTCCATAAAAATTAAGTAAACTTGAATTAAATTTATTTCCTGCGGGACGATGACTCTTAACTCATCAATTCTATTATTTGTCGACGATCTCGTATGCTTGAGGGTTTTGCACGAACAAGTTTTTGGCACCGCTGTCGAGGAATAATTTAATTTGGGTTTATTAGTTTTATAATATTTAAATATTTCTTTTATTTTAATTTAGGATCTTATTTTCACAACTAATTTTTTTGTTTATTTTTTGGCAGTTTATGCAAGATTAAAATCGAGCTCCTACCATTGGATCTCGAGATCGAATGAATCTTCAGATAAAGAAGAAAAGAACAAAGAGAAGTAAGAGACATGACAGAAAATCAAAATCAAGTTCAATTACCGGCAAATGGACCAGAACAACCAGATCCAGTTCTTAGGGATTATTTAAATCCCATACCTGCTCCTGTGCAATCGACTATTATTTATCCACCTTTTGGGCAGGCCAACTCCACATTCGACCAGATACCATCAACTTGTTTAAGAATCATCAGGACATCAGGGTCTCAGGAAAATCAACTGAAAATCCTCATGAACACATACAAGCTTTCCTGACGCTTTGCGAGGATGTTCAGTCATGAAGGCATGCCAACTGATGCATTTCGAATGCGTCTATTTCCTCATACTTTAAAGGAAAGTGCACGAGAATGGCTAAATTCACTACTTCCCTAGAGTAATGTTTCGTGGAATGACATGGTACATAAATTCACTTTGAAATTCTTCCCACCTTCTCGAGTCCATCCGATTAGAAATGANCCTCATACTTTAAAGGAAAGTGCACGAGAATGGCTAAATTCACTACTTCCCTAGAGTAATGTTTCGTGGAATGACATGGTACATAAATTCACTTTGAAATTCTTCCCACCTTCTCGAGTCCATCCGATTAGAAATGAAGCCAGTACATTCAAGCAAACGGACATTGAGAGCTATCCAGAAGCATGAGGAAGATTCAAAAATTACTTCAGAAAGTGCCCCAATCACATCTTCTATTCTGGCCTGCATCCTAAATACCGTAACATGTTCGACGCTTCAGCGGGAGGATCGATCATGGATATTACCTTAGACAGTGCCTTAGATCTCTTTGAGAAAATAGCAAAAAATCAGACTATGTAGCCGACAAAAAGAGAAACTCCGAGGAAAATAGCAGGTATTGATAACATTGACGCAGTTACATCATTGGCAGCCTAAATGGAAGCAAACTGTTCCTCCAACCTGTTTGATTCTCAGAATGTGAGCATGGTGCACCAATCAGCATCTGTCTGTGGAGATTGTGGGGGGCAAATCATATAATTGCAAGCTGTCTTTTAGCCTCAACCCATGTTTATCAACCTGAGGAAGTCAGTTATGCACAGAATTTTCAGATGCAGCAGAACAATCCTTATTCCAACACCTATAATCCAGATTGGAGCAAGCTTCCTAACTTCTCATTGGTAAATAATTAGGGTCAAGGATCTCAGATTCAAGGTAACCCATCAGAATTTCAACAACAACAAGAGAAGAAGTCACCGTTAGATGAATTAGTGGCTAAGTTCATTACCAAACCTGAGACTAATTTTCAAAACCAGCAGACTATTCTTCAAAATCAACAGTAGTAATTCAAAACTTGGAAACTCAGGTGGGGGCAAATAGCAGCTGCATTAGCCAACATAAGACAAGGTACTCTCCCAAGCGATACAGAAAAGAACCCACGGGAACAGGTATTAGCAATAGAAGCTGTGAATTATGCAATTATTGAGACACCAAAAATTAAACATACAACTCATGGTCGAGCATATGTGCCACCTATTCCATTCCTTCAAAGACTTCAACAGAAGCCAAAAGAGGAAAAAGTCCGAGCCATCACAACAAGAAGTGGAGTTCAGTTGCCAAAAATTACTGTGAAAAAGAAAGTAGAAGAGAATCAAGTATCTAGTAAGGGCGATGAACAAGTTGTTCAGTTTGAAGAATCAACAAAGTTTATACAAGAAGAAAAGTTGGACAGTCAACTGGGTAAGGCAACTGCTCCAATCAATAAACACACACCTCAAGTCCCATTCCCTCAAAGATTACAGAATAATAATCTGGATAAACAATTCAAGAAGTTCTTGGATGCCCTCAAACAACTTCATATCAACATTTCCTTCATTGACGCCATTCAACAGATTCTGAAATTATACAAAGTTTCTAAAAGAGATGTTGATTAAGAAGAGAAAGCTGTCAGTAGATGAAATAGTGACTTTGACAGAAGAGTGTAGCGCAATCATAAAGTAATTGCTCCCTCCTAAACTAAAAGATCAGGGAGTTTCACATTACCTTACTCTATAATAAATTCAAATAATTTAAATACTTTAATTGATTATGGAACAAGTATTAATTTAACGCCATTGTCTATCTACAGGAAATTAGGATTGAATGATCCAAAAGAAACATCAATAATCCTACAACTGGCTGACGTCCACTCAAGCATCCTTATGAAATGGTAGAGGATATGCTCATCAAAGTCAGAGATAACTTTTTTACAGCTGATTTCATTATCCTTGATAT